>SJYV01018098.1:0-22136 GCA_006410875.1 Neotragus pygmaeus | reverse complement strand
AGAACCTGGACTAGCAGACTCATACACTTAATAAAAGCTTGAATAGGATTCCATGTTGAAAGCATATCCGCTTCCAAAAACATTGACAGCACTTCCTGGACTCTAGTCCGAGCCTCAGAGAACTTCAGTGGTTGGGGGAGCACTTGGGAGGCAGCAAGCCTCACTTTGCTGCAGGTAGGAGACATCACAGGAGAGAGCCCAGATCAAGATGCTATTCCTACATTCTGACTGCTCTTGGTCAGATGCTAAATACAATCCAGGAGCTTCTTTTGCTATTAATTTTGTGATTGATTTTATACCCTTCTAGGGAATAATGTGAGTTATATTCAGTTTCTCTCTGAGGAGTGTAATTTTGGTTTTGTTCTTCTTCTTTTTTTTTTGGCCTTTAGAGACTAAACTCCTTTATTTCATTTTGGAGAGCATTATTTGTGCTGGTTCTTAAAGATTTTCAGTGGTTTAACAGAAACTTCACTGTGCTCTGACTAAACATGGGGGAAAAGTTTCAATGGCTTTTCCACTACTTGAAAAAAAAAAAANGACTAAACTCCTTTATTTCATTTTGGAGAGCATTATTTGTGCTGGTTCTTAAAGATTTTCAGTGGTTTAACAGAAACTTCACTGTGCTCTGACTAAACATGGGGGAAAAGTTTCAATGGCTTTTCCACTACTTGAAAAAAAAAAAAAGGTAACAGAGGACAAGCATTGGATGGATTGTTCATTGTGAAGGTAATTAACATATCTACTATACACTGCAAAGTCATTTCTACAAAATAACCACAGTTGCAAATGCCTAATCTTTACAAATAGACATGCCGTCTACATTTATACTGACATTTTGCTCACAATTTATATTTAATAAATCATTCCTGACCGTAGAATTTATTGTCATATTTTCATCTTTACTTTGGTGCTTAAAACACGGTGCCATTTTTATGTGTGTGCACTGGAGCTACGGGAAAGAACAATGGTAGGATAGACATAAACAGTCACGTGTAAGTGACAGGAAGGGTGAGTCCAGATGGTCTGTGAAGTTCTGTGTATTTGCTGAGGTTGAGAAGACCGAATAATGCTTTCATTTAGCACAGGTATAACTTCAAGAATATAAAGGATTTTCTATGGAACTGAAACAGAAAACTCATCACTTGTGACATATGTGTGAACAACAGTATTTAACCAATTTAGCTCTGAGTCAGCAAGGAGCAGTCGAGCAAGTGAGAGTTTCAGGGACTGATCCCCAGTGGACAGACCACGCCTAGAGGATTCCCCTTCTCAGCAAATCCTCTGGATCCACCGTCAGTATCTTGTTTACACAGCCAAGTCGTCCACTGCAAATTCTGTGCTCTCTCTCTCTCTCCTCCCACACTGTCAGTTTCTTAGAGTGGAAGCCTGTCTTTCAAATATTCTAAAGCACCTCCCACTCTTGACAAACTGTATTCTGGAGACTGAGTGAATTCTATTTGATAATAGGAAAATGGTATGAAATCATTTTGACAGAGGTTAAAAATATTTCTTTCTACAGTTTTACTACATTCTTCTATCTCAAATGATTTAAAAAATCTAACCTTTTAATTTAAAAGCCAGATTTTTAATTATCACAAAAAATCAGTAGAATTCTTTTCAAAGAAAGGTATAGCAGGTCTATAATTTGCACATATAAAATGTAGCATGATTGCAGGTGGTTTGGATCAGAACCCTTCCTAAGCTTTCGGGACATGGGATGACTCTCATCTGCTGAAAAAAGTATGCCTGTTTTCCTCCCTAAAACTATGTGTTACACTGACTAGAGGAGATCCTGCCTCTGTGATAACACATTTCTATGCACATGTGCAAAGTCACTTTAGTCACGTCTGACTATTTGTGACCCCATGGACTATAGTCCGCCAGGCTCCTTTGTCCATGGGAGTCTGAAGGCAAGTATACTGGAGTGGGTAGCCATTCCCTTCTCCAGAGGATCTTCCAAATTCAGGGACTGAACTTGCAACTCTCATGTCTCTGCATTGCAGGTGGATTCTTTACCAATAGTGGCACCTGGGAAGCCCACACATCTCTATACATGCTCTGTAAAAGAGGGAACATATCATAACTACCAGGAGAGACAAGAAGGCCGTCTTCAATGAACAATTCATAAAACTACAAGAAAACAACCGAAGGAGAAAGACTGGAGATCTCTTCGGGAAAATAGGGAACATCAAGGGAGCATTTCACCCAAAGATGGACACAATGAAGGCCAGAGATGATGGAGCCCCAGTAGATGCTAAAGAGATCAAGCAGAGATGGAAAGAATACATGTACAAAAAAAGATCTTAATGAGCCAGATTACTATGATGATATGGTCAGCCACCTGGAGCCAGACATTTGGGAGCATGAAATCAAATAGGCCTTAGGAATCTGTTAATAAAGCTAATGGATGCGTTGGAATTCCAGTTCAGTTCAGTTCAGTTGCTCAGTCGTGTCCGACTCTTTGCGACCCCATGAATTGCAGCACACCAGGCCTCCCTATAGAGCTACTCAAAACCCTAGATGATGATGCCATCAAGGTGTTGCATTCAATATGTCGGCAAATCTGGAAGACCCAGCAGTGGCCATAGGAAAAGGTCGACTGTCACCCCAATTCCCAAGAAGAATAGTACTAAAGTATGTTCTAACCCTCAGACAGTTGTACTTATCTCCTATGCTAGTAAGGTCATGCTTAAAATCTTGTATGCTAGGCTTCAGCATTATGTGAACCAAGAACGTACAATTGTCCAAACTGGGTTTAGAAAAGGCAGAGGAACCAGAGATTAAAGTGCCAACTTTTGCTGGATCATAGAGAAAGCAACGGAAATCCAGAAAAACATCTAAGTCTGTTTCACTGACTGGGCTAAAGCCTTTGACTGTGTGGATCACAACAAACTGTGGAAAGCTCGTAAAGAGGTGGGAATACCAGACCATCTTACCTGTCTCCTGAGAAACATCTATGCGG
Source organism: Neotragus pygmaeus (assembly GCA_006410875.1). Classification (NCBI taxonomy): domain Eukaryota; kingdom Metazoa; phylum Chordata; class Mammalia; order Artiodactyla; family Bovidae; genus Neotragus; species Neotragus pygmaeus. The sequence continues at coordinate 19,174 of SJYV01018098.1, read as the reverse complement.
GTCAAGAAGCAACAGATAGAACCCTGCATGGAACAATTGATTGGTTCAAGATTGAGAAAGGGGTACAGCAGGGCTGGCTTCTGTCACCCTATTTGTTTAATGGATATACTGAGCATAGCAGAAGAATTGTTGGGCTGGATGAGTCATAAGCTGGAATCAAGACAGGTGGGAGAAACATCAGCAAACTATGTGAATGGTACCACTCTAATGGCAGAAAGTGAAGAGGAACTAAAGAGCCTCTTGAGGAGGGTGAAAGAGGAGAGTAAAAGAACTGGCTTAAAACTAAATATTAAAAAAAACTAAGATCATGGCATCTGGCCCCATTACTGCATGGCAAATAGAAGGGGAAATGGTGGACAGATTTCCTCTTTCTAGACTCTAGATCACAGCAGATGGGGACTGCAGCCGTGAAATCAGAAGATGATTCCTTCTTGGCAAGAAAGCTGTGACAAACCTAGACAGTATGTTGAGAAGCAGAGACATTACTTTGGCAGCAAAGGTCTGTATAGTCAGGAGACGGTTGTCCCAGCGGTCATGTATGGTTGTGAGAGCTGGGCCATGAAGAAGGCAGAGTGCCAAAGAATTGATGCCTTTGAACTATGGTGCTGGAGAAGAATCCTAAAAGTCCCTTGGACAGCAAGGAGATCAAACCAGTCAATCTTAAGGGAAATCACCCCTGACTATTCACTGGAAGGACTGATGTTGAAGCTGAAGCTCTCGTAATTTGGTCATCTGATATGAACAGTTGACTCATTGGAAAAGTCCCTAGTGATGGGAAAGATTGAGGGCAGAAGGAGAAGAGGGCATCAGAGGATGAGATGGCTGGACGGAATCACCGATGCAAGGAACATGAACTTGGGCAAACTTCGGGAGATGGTGAGGGACAGGGAGGCCTGGTGCACTGCAGTCCATGGGGTCACACAGAGTCAGACACGACTGGGCCACTGAACAACAACAATCATAATTATGTGGTAAGTGAATTAATTAAAGTATGAGTCAATGATTTAATGACTTTTATCATGGTTATATATGCAAATATTTACTGGGCAATATTGAGATATTTAAATAATTTTTTTCTGTACAGTAACAATATAGATCAGTAGTGTGATAAGGAGCTATTTTCAGTGAAGAAATCAGTTCAGTTCATTTCAGTCGCTCAGTTGGGTGCAACTCTTTGCAACCCCATGAACTGCAGCACTCCAGGCCTCCCTGTCCATGACCAACTCCCAGAGTTTACTCAAACTTATATCCATTGAGTCGGTGATGCCATCCAACCATCTCATCCTCTGTCGTCTCCTTCTCTTCCTGCCTTCAATCTTTCCCAGCATCAGGGTCTTTTCCAGTGAGTCAGTTCTTTGCATCAGGTGGCCAAAGGATTGGAGTTTCAGCTTCAACATTAGTCCTTCCAAAGAATATTCAGGACTGATTTCCTTTGGGATGGACTGGTTGGATCTCTTTGCAGTCCAAGAGACTCTCAAGAGTCTTTTCCAACACTGCAGTTCAAAAGCATCAATTCTTTGGCACTCCGCTTTCTTTATATTTCAACTCTCACATCCATACATGACTACTGTAAAAACCATAGCTTTGACTAGATGGACCTTTGTTGGTAAAGTAATGTCTCTGCTTTTTAACATGCTGTCTAGGTTGGTCATAACTTTCCTTCCAAGGAGCAAGCATCTTTTAATTTCATGGCTGCAGTTACCATCTACCAATAATATTTTACAAATATTCATGCAGCAGGAAAATCACATACTTGAAAGCAAATTTTATTGAACTCTAGTTGACTTACAGTGTGAAATTCGTTTCAGGTGTACCAGATAGTGATTTGATATTTTTGTAGGCTGTACACCCGTTATGAAATAACTAAGTCACAGGGATATAATGTACAGCAGAGGAAATAGAGTCAATGATATAATACCTTGGTGTGGTGTTCAATCTATAAATTCCTACATATATAAACACACTTTCTGAAATGGCAACCCACTCCAGTGTTCTTGCCTGGAGAATCCCAGGGACGAGGGAGCTTGGTCGGCTGCTGTCTATGGGGTCGCACAGAGTCGGAGATGACTGAAGTCACTTAGCAGCAGCAGCAGCAGCGGTACCTCAAGAGAATATCTTGTTTGTGCCATTTTCTGAAGCAACCAGAAGGTGAGAGGAGACGGGAACGGGCAGCCCTAGGGAAGAAGCCGGGACCTGTCACCACAGGCCTGTCCCGCCCACCTGGGCTGCCTGAGTGATGAGGACGAGGAGTCGGGAATGACGCCGGGGCCCGGGTCCGCAGGCAGAACTGCAGCGAGCCTTGGACCACGTGACAGAGGGTTCGTGACTACCCACCCATCGAAATTCACACGAACACTGTCACCCCGCGACTGTGTGTCGGTTTTTACTTTTTTAGTTTTTTATTTTTATAGTATCTATCATGAAAAATGTGAGTCGCTCAGTCTGACTCTTTGTGACCCCATGGACTGTAGCTGAGCAGGCTCGTCTGTCCATGGAATTCTCCAGGCAAGAATACTGGAGTGGGGTTCCCATCTCCAGGGACCTTCCCAACCCAGGGATCAAACCCAGGTCTCCCGCATTGCAGGCGGATTCTTTACCAGCTGAGCCCCAGGGGAAGCCCTGTAACAAAGCTTAAATCTCCTTCCTGCATTCTATGGACAAGGAAGTGATGACACCAGGAGTTGTGTTTTCTTAGCCATTCCTCTTTCGGAGTTGCTGTACCCACCTAGGTATCTCACCTCTTGCAAGAGGTTCCTCTATCCACGTCATATCACCCAACCCTGGATAACGTCTCTCTGTTTTCCATGTATTTGAAATCTACTATTCACAACTGTAAGGTAATATTGTTGGTGCAGGGAAATAAAGGAAGAGCAGCAAATAGACAGTATGGAAATACATACAATAACGATGCTGCTTCAACTCAGTAGGAAATGAAGGATTTTCCCACAGACAGCACTGGAATAGATTTAAGATTTAATTCCTATCTCCATTTCTTCTTGAAAAATGAAGTGATTGTAGATGAGACAAAATTCTGAATGTGGGGAAGAAAACCAAAGCCCTGGAAGTATTAAAAGAAGCAACGGTTGAGTTTTCTGGTCTGGGGCTAGTGCGATCCTTTCTCAGGCAGCACTAAGACCAGAAGCCACACCGAAGTAGATGCAAATATCTGACTGCCAAGAAAAGTTTTAAAAAATTTCTATGGCAATAAAACAAAGAAACGAAACCCCCAAAATACCTTCTGGTAGTCTGCTATACTGCAGGTTGGCAAAAATCCCCATGCCTTGCAGAAAGCTGCCCTAGCTTAGCTCCCTCCTCTTGACTCCGGGCAGGGTATGTAAGCTTTTCAAACCAACAGGATGTGAAGGACTTTTAAGACCAAAGCTTCTGCCTTTGCACTTTTGGACACTCTTGGCTGCCAAGTTAGACATCTGGCTACTTTGCAGGAAACTCTGGATTAAGAGGTCACATGGAGGGGCCCCGTGGGGAGGAGAGCCCCTTATGTCTATTTTGTGGAAAACCAAAACACCCAGCTGGCCCGAGGGTTAAGGCCCCAGAACTAGGACCCTGGTCAGGCTGTTGCAGCCAGCTGCCAGCCTCCCTGGCCTCACAGCTGAGAGCTGGATATCTGGATGAAAACGACCCGAGAGCAGCCCCAACAGGCATCACGCAGAGTCACACCGATCTCCCCACGCCCCGACCAGAGTCACGAGCCTGGGAATCCTGAGAAGTAAAATTAGTTTTCTGAGAGACATGGCATTATTTATTACAAAGCAATCAGTAACTGGGACCCTGCAACAGTCAAAGAGCAAACGGGGAAGAGGACAAGCAATATGTGCTGCAAGGGACTAGTCTCTCAGATATACAAAAAAATCTTAAAGTCAATTAAAAAAATGACAAAGAACTCAGTACAGAAATAAACAAAAGGACTGAAGAAGTAATTCAAAGGACCAGAATCTAAGTGGTCAATAGTCTTCAGAGAGATGTTCAAGTTCATTCTAATTTTTTTTTTAATGAAATGAAATTCCATTATTTGCCTATTGGAGTGGAACATATTTAAAAGCTTAGCAATAAACAAAGTGGGGATGATACGGAGCTACTATTTTCATGTGCTACCTGCTGGAAGCAATTTATAATGTTTATAAAAATGCAGCTTATATATTATTTGACCCAGCAATACAATCTCTAACAAGATGCTTTAGAAAACATTTTACTCAACAATACAAAGACATACGAAGTACTATGAACCGAACGAATGTCTGTCTTCCCAAAGAGGATGCCCTCACATCCACCGTGATGGCACGTGGATGGCGGGCCTTTGGGAGGCAATCATCAGATGAAGTCCTGACGGTGGACTCCCGTGATGACCTGAGTGTCTTTTTAAGAAGAGGAAGCGAAACCTGAGCATTGCCTTTCTCTCTCTCTCTGCCACGAGAGGACAAAGAGAGAAGGTGGCCCTTTGCAACAAATTCCTGAGGGAGCTTTCAACAGAATTGCACCTGCCGGCACCTTGATCTTGGACTTCACAGCCTCTGTAACTGTGATAAATATATTTCTGTTGTTCAGGCCACCCAGTTTATGGTATTTTATTAGGGCAACAAGAGCAGATGAAGGTAAGAACAGACGAAGGTAAGGACAGAGATGTTCATTAAGCACCGTTTACCATATCTTAAATGTTGGGCAGTTTCACACATCCATTCACAAGTACCTCATTTAAAAAATTACAGGACAAATATACAATATATTACTACATAGCTATTTACGATAAGGTAGAATGTTATATACTGACTTAGGAGGAAATCTAGGTGTTAATAACGTGAAAAAAAACATCAAGTTGCAGATCAGAATAGACTGTGGGATATTATTTGTCAACTTTTATGAAAAAAATACAAGCGCACACATATTGGACATTTGCATATACGGATACTTATTTAACATTTCAAAGTGGACAAGAGAAACTATTGAGCTCTGAAGGTTGGGAGTACTGAGCTGGCAACATGGTTTGAGAAGAAACAGAGACTAACTTTTCACTGTTAACACCCACCTATACATGTTAGCTGGCAACATGTAGTTTTAATTAAAAATTAAAGAAAATAGCAAAATCTCCAAAGGCCTTTGTGCAAAGAGCTCCGCCATCCCCCGAGGTCAGAACACAGGAGCACTGCTGGTCTTCATCTGTACTCTGGGCTCATATATGTACAGAGGGTTGTGCTGGGTGACATGCAAACACCATCCCTCTCTCACCCATCAGCTGGAGCAGCATCGGCCTATGAGATGCTGATGTTTACTGTCCCAGATTTTATCTTACTATCCCAGCATTGGCCACTACTGAAGCGACTTAGCAGGCTCGCACAGTTGTTAATGAAGGGCTTCCCAGCTGATGCTAGTGGTAAAGAATCCGCCCGCCAATGCAGGAGACACAGGAGGCCTGCATTCAATTGCTGGGCAAGGAAGATCCTCTAGAGAAGGAAATGGCAACCCACTCTAGTAGGGTTTCTGGGATAGCAAGAAAAGCAGACTTTTTTCTGGGATAGTAAGAAAAGCACATTCCCCCGTTGACTCCCAACGCCAAGACATGGATGAGTGGCCGCAGGTTCCGCTAACCAGCTGACGAGGCATGCTGTACTCTTCCTGCCCGCCAGACTCACCAATAACAACCTGCCTGGGGAGCGGTGAGGTCGTGGAAGAGCATTTAAGGAACGCTTGACATTCTCAGCCCAGATTCTGCATTCAGATGGGAGGAAATGGATAGGTGTCCTTAACAACTGCTGTGCTTAGCTGCTCAGCTGTGTTCGACTCTCTGCAGTCTCATGAACTGTAGCCCACCAGGGTCCTCTGCCCGTGGGATTCTCCAGGCAAGAATACTCGGGTGGGTTGCCATTTCCTTCTCTAGAGGATATTCTTTACCCAGTGATTGAATCCAGGTCTCTCGTATCTCCTGCATTGGCAGGTGGAGTCTTTACCACTAGCCCTTCATTAACAATTGTGCGAGCCTGCTAAGACACTTCAGTACTGGCCAAGTCTGTGCGACCCCATGGATTGCAACCCACCAGGCTCCTCTGTCCATGGGATTCTCCAGGCAAGAAGAATGGAGTGGGGGTGCTGTGCTCCAAGGGTCTTCCTGACCCAGGGATTGAACCCAGGGAATGTCTCCTGCATTGGCTGGCAGGCTCCTTAACAGATGACTTTTCCTGAATCTGAAAGTTGTTTTGTGGGAAAATACCTTATAATTTGATGTTCAAACAGAATCACACCCACTCAAAGCTTCACTTAGATATACTTGCTCTGATGTATTTTGAAGGACTTGAAAACCTAAAAAGCTTTTTAATTTTCTGAAAAAAACACAAGCCTTTATATCAAAGTGTTTCTTAATATCTTTTGTGTCTTCACTTGTTAATGTGAGAAATGAATGATCTCTGTTAGGTGTGTGTGACAGACCAAATCTAAAGCATGGATGGAGGCAAGCAGGCTTGAAAATCGTGTGGAACTGGAGCATTTTCATGCCCCATGCCAGGCATGTGTCGAGCAGGCATGCTGATGGGCTTGTGGCTCTAGCAGGGAGGTGTGGATGCAGACAGGCGTGATTGCTGTGATAGTTCCATGTAGCATCCTTAATTTTGAAAGCATGTTGATATATGTGAATGACTAACTGGGAAATGTGCAAATAGAATCAGTGTTGTGGTTCAAAAATAGCTATCAAGAGAGAGACAGAAAGAGAGAGAGTGACTTTAGATTGAATAACAAATTAGCATGAACCCACAGTGCAAATTGGAAGGATGATCAAAGATGTGGAACCTGAGTTATGACCAACAGCCACATATAAAATGTATTTCCAACTATATCCACTAACAAAGAAAATAGCTGTACATTTGCTGAAAACAAAACAACAAAACAAAACATTATTCCATTTGGTTAGAAAGATAAAAGGCAGAAAAAAGGGAAAAGAGTGGATGCACCCAGTTGGAACTGTGAACAACTGTCACAGAAGGTGTTAAGAACACTAACATTTTTATAGCATCTGTAGGCTGTATTATGCATGAATGTCTGCGGATTTTTCAGGAAGAAAACTGAAGTCTATTTTGGTGTTTCAGGTTCCAGAGAGCCAAAGGGTCCTCTGAAAGGATCATAGAGAAACGGGAGAATGCGAGAAAACTCAGGAGAATATCAAGGAGCTGGGGCTATTTATGAGACAGGAAAATCCGCACGTAACGGAACGCGGACGACGGGGAGGAGTCTGAATGGCAGCATCACTCTGCAGGAATGCAGTGTACCTTGCTGGTAGCTGAGCTGTTGTTCAGCGGCTCAGCCGTGTCCCACTGCAGCACCCCTGGCCTCTCTGTCCCTCAGTAACTGAGGGCTGCAGCCAAATTGGAAAAAATACATAAATAAATAAAGCAGTAAATAAAATGTAAAGCTTCTAGGTGGAAAAATGCTATCATGAATAGCTGATAAGATTACATTTGAATTTTGAAAAAGCTGTCACGAGAAGGATGCAGGATAAAGCCAAGCAGAAAGGAGCCACCAGGCTACTGCAGGGGTTTCAGTTCCATTGGTATCTGCTCTTTCATTCGTCAGATTGGCCCTTATTTACTATCTATTCCCTCTTCCTCACTATTTTCCTTCCTATTTACTTCCTTTAAATTTCAACTTTATCTTTCTTTTCTGTATTAAACCAATTTTATGAACATCAGCTTATGTTCTTTATTTTTAATTGTTTCATTTCGACTTCAAATTTACATCATATGTTTTGGATTTTCTCTTTTAAATTCCATGAAATTTAAAAAACATTTGGAGATGAATAATTGTGGTAGTGATGAGATTTTTATTTGATAGTTTCTTAGTATTTCGAGGTGGGAAAACAATAGGTTATAATGATGTCTTAACCATCAAGAAGACTGGGAAAAGTATATGGCCAAGTGAATAGATTTTTAGGATAGGTGGCTTCAGAAAGTTTTTATGAAAATCTAAGAGATTCATAGCAACAGATTTTATAACACTTAGACACAATGGCCTAACACTACAGTAGCTACAAATACTAAGTAATACTCAGAGTCTGAACACAATTAAACTCATTTTGATTGCAAAAATTTAGTTTTCAATTTGCCTCCCACTGCACAGAAGTCATACATATATCAGGTGATTCATTTTCACATTTGAACTCCTGTTAACCGCAATGCGTGAAGGAACGCTAGATGCAGGGTGTGATGCTTATGTCACACTGAGAAGAAAAGGGAGTAACATTAGAGCACGGGATGACCCGTCAAATCTCCTTGCCAGGCGCTAATCCACTGTGATCTGTCCTTCACCATAATTTCATTGGTGGGAAGGACATACATATTTAAGTGTGGAGGCAGGCTGCTGTTGTTCTGTTTGTAATTTACAGTAACAAAGAATTCATTTGGATTTCCATACGAGAAGTCCCAAGGTGACCCTGTAGTAGACGGCAGCCCCCTACTGTGGAGGATCCCTCACATAATAAAGAATAAAGCAAAACAACAGCACATCACGACCTGGGCTCCTGGGTAATCAAGGCACATATTTACCACGGAAACAGTAGCACTGTGCAAAGCAGCACCATTTACTACAGTTGGATGATGAAAACCCTAGGGATCCCAGGAAGTATATCTGCCTGGAAAGCAGCTGATTAATCGAAGTTACTCGTGCTTTGTTAAAGAGTTAGTGTTTCGATCATAATTAACAATAAATAGTTACTCATGGAAAGAATGCAGAGAAGACGCAGCTCAGCCCCTTGTGAGGTAGACGGCTTTTATGCCTTTTTAACCATGAATTATCAACAAATACATAACAAAACAGAGAACCAAATGAGAGGGAAATGATGATTTTTGAGCCAAAGGTTAGATTTAGCATCTCATTAGCTATGAAACAAACATATTGCATTTCATACAAATATCTCTTAAGTGACATGACCCTAGTGCACCATTTTCGTATTGCATAAAATGTTTCAAAGCTCTGTGGGGTGAATTCTAAGGGCATCTCAACGTCTATGTACCCAGCAAACATTCTAGCAAAAATCACAAAAATGCATTGTGTGATTTTAATAAAAAGTGCCATAATTAGGCAAAATATTTGAAAAGCTATTTTACTAATAAGGCATGTATGACTGGATAATAAGCACATGAAAAAGATGCTTAATACGATGAGTAATTAGATAAAGCAAAAATAAAACCGTAAGAGACCACGGGGCTTCCTGAGTGGCTCAACGGGAAAGAATCCGCCTGTAATGCAGAGGATGCAGGGGCTTCGATTCCTGGCTCAGGAAGGGCCCCTGGAGGAGGGCAGGGCAACTCACTCCAGTGTTCTTGCCTGGAGAATCCAATGGACAGGGGAGCCTGGCGGGCTACAGTCCATAGGGTTGCACAGAGTGGGACATGAGTGAAACAATCAAGCACGCATGCAAGAGCTTTCTACACACCCACTAAACTGTCTAGAATGAAAGAAATTAAAAATATCGAGTATTGGTGAGGATATGGAGAAATTGGAACCTCTCCTGTCTGATGGGGATGTTAAATGTTACACAGTGAAAACATTTATGTAGTTTTTAAAAACGTTAAACACACGTTACCACAGGACCCAGTGATTCCTCTCCAGGGTATGTAATGGAGAGAAATGAAATCATTTATCTGTACAAACACTTGCATACAAATGCCCACAGCTCAACTCATAATAATCTCAACTGGAAGCAACACGAATGTCCATCAACTGGTGAGCAGATAAACCGAACGGGTATCATTCATTTAGTGGAGTTTTGCTCGCCATGAAAACAGACATAGGAGTTTCCCTGGTGGTCCTATGGATAAGAATAAGGCTTTCAGTGCCATGGATCCAGGTTCAATCCCTGGTTGGGAAACTAACATAAGCTGGGTGGTGCAGCAGAAGAAAAAAAAAAAGAGAAAGGAAAAGGAAATACATGCTATGCAACAACTCTGAAAAAAATCTCAGAATAATTATGCTGAGGGAAATCAACCAGACCAAAGATTACATACTGTATGATTCCATTTATATGCAATGTCTAGAAAGGCAAAACTCTACAAGCAGAGAACAAATCACTGACTGCCTGGAGCTTCGGGTGGGAGTGGGGATGTCTGAAATACACAAGAGGAAACTTTTGAGGCTGACGGAAGGAAGCCTTCTGAAACCGGGCGTCAGGCTGCCTGCACACAGCTGCATGTTTACTGACTAGCATATACGCGAACTGGGCGATTTGCATGATTTGTAAATTATACTCCAATAAAGCTATCAAAATGCATCAAGGCATAAGCAAGATTTGTGAAGTCTTGTACATGTTCACAATAGTAAAAGAAAAAACCAAAACTTACTTTAAAAATAAATAAATAACTCTGTCATAATTACACGTTAATAATGGCATTGTCTTTCTCCTGGAGAGGGTATCCTGAGACTTTGCTTCAGAAAACGAAGACTATAGCTTGCTTTCCAGATGATTCAGAGGTAAAAATAAAATAAAATATAATCCACTTGCCAATGGCAGGAGACGTGGGTTCAATCCTCGAAGATCCCCTGGAGGAGGGCATGCAACCCACTCCAGGAGGCATTTCTGGGAAATCCCATGGACAAAGGAGCCTGGCAGGCTACAGTCTTATGGGGTCACAGAGAGTCAGACACAGCTGAGCACACACATGCAGTTATGGTGAAAGGTTTTAGGGATTACTTTCATGGTCAGACCACGGTGCATGTCATGTTCCCAAACCACTGACAAGTCCTCACAAGTGCTGCAGGTATAGGGCCTATAATTTAAAAGGGGCAGTCAGGTCCTCAGTTGGCCAGTCAACAATATGTATTAACCATTCCAATGACCTCACTCAGCAAAAGCTGAGGCTGGTAAGTGCCAGAGACATTTTCCATGGAACTGGACAACTTAATTAAAGAATAGTGCTAGCATTTCAACAGCTTTGTAAGGAATGATGGTGATGCAAAGCAAAAGGGTTGAGAGATGAGATTCTATTCCTTCCATAGCAAGGGTGGCAAGTGCAAATTTTTGTTTTTGTTTAAGTTTGGGGGAACTTAGCTCCCCGACAAGGGGTCGAACCTGCACCCCTTGTATTGGAAGGTGAAGCCTCAAACACTGAGCTGCTAGAGAAGTATCTATGCATGAGTTTTCAATCGTTAATATGATCTTCTCCTTCACCTGTTGAGGAAAAGCATCATAAACATGTCCTACAGCTGTAGGGTGGCCTTTATTGATCTGCCAGAAAGTCTCCTGCTGGAAGCTTCATGAAACATCATCATCTGACCCACGATTAATTCTTAGAAAGAACACAAGTACTGCATGATGGGCTGACAGCCGAAATGAACATGGAGACAAGGCCCTTTGCACCACTTTTTGTGGAACAGCATTTCAATTACCTAGAGAAAGTGGGCTTTCAGGATGCTACAAGGCAGATGTCAGCCTCAAATGGTTAAATCTGAGAAACGTTGACTGAATTTCTCATAAGCAATAAGAAATCCCACATCTAATTCAGATTCATGTTTAAAAAGCCCAGGAAATTAACAGTTATCTACAATAAGGCAAGTAATGCATTATTAACATATTTTGCCACTCAGGATTCAAACAAAAGAGACCCTAATAAACCCCTATGTTGTCAAAGGAAGGGCAAGCTGGCAGTACATCAACTGCCTCTAAAGCCTGTATTTTTCATCTTTTTTCCTAGTTATTCCCTGTTGTGCCATTCACATTAAGTCTGTGGCTCTAAAATAAAAGCTTTTCCGACCCCACCAATGCCCGCACCTTCAGTTACCTCGTTCAGAGTCTGTTTAGGTGTTGTCCACAGTTTGTCACACTTTGGCTGCCTGATGCGAAGAACTGACTCACTGGAAAAGACCCTGATGCAGGGAAAGATTGAAGGCGGGAGGAGAAGGGGGTGGCAGAGGGTGAGATGGTTGGATGGCAACACCGACTGGATGGACATGTGTTTGAGCAAGCTCCGGAAATTGGTGATAGACAGGGAAGCCTTGTGTGTTGTAGTCCACGGGGTCGCAAGGAGTAGGACACGGCTGAGCGACTGAACTGAACTGACAGTTTTGCCATGGTGTGCCAGATCGATGTCTATCATTCCCCACATTGCACGCAGACACCCAGCTCATTTCTAGACTGCATTTGAAATCTTTGTGATAGTGGCTAAGTCTAACTTATTTAGCTTCATAAGCCTAGTACTTAGCAAAGTGCCTGGCACATGGTAGGGTTTAATAAATACTTTTTGAATCAATGAATGAAGACCAGTAATTCAGAATTCAGAATGAATTTCACAACCTAATGTACAAAATAATTTTTCCAGACTAGGTTGGCAATTGATTTTTCAGGGAAAGCCCAGATAGGTTAAGTCATGCCTCAGGGCCTCAGAAATACCCTAACGCCCAGGGAAAGTTATTTGCATGCAGTGTGAAATTTTGTGTGCTGATTTTCAAGCTGCTAAAAAAAAAAACCTTGAGGAAATTAATTCTTCTGAGCAGTCAGTTTCTCACCATTTCCTCAGCATTAAATTCAATGTTAGATTTGTTTTTTAAACAAACTGAACAGGCAGGAAGTGGAGACAATCTACTCGGTACTCAAATAAAATAGCAAGAAGTCAGTGAAAGTGTAAACTGTGAAAGTCCCATGTGAGTAGAAGGGGAAAATCAGTCTGTCAAATACTGCCATGGGGAACTCCTACAATCGGGACTCAAACTCAGCCTCTGGCAGTTCAAGAACATGCGTAGAATTTACTAGGCATCACTCTTGAGGTCAAGGGTCACTGGGGAAAATACTGTTTTTTTTTCCCCTAATGACTTCCTGGGAAAAACATATCAAGGTTCTAATGAATGACTAATGTCACACGACACAAATCTGGGTTTGAGAATGAAAGGTTTTCAAATCTGTCCTTACACAAAGACTCCTTGTACGTGGCAGTGGTGCTGCTGGTTGAGTCTCCCAGTCATGTCGTGTCTGACTCTGGCAATCCCATGGATTGTAGCCATCATGCTCCTCTGTCTATGGGATTTCCAGGCAAGAAGGCTGGAACAGGTTGCCATTTCCTTCTCCAGCGGATCTTCCTGACCCAGGGATTGAACCCAGGTCTCCTGCATTTGCAGGCGATTCTTTACCACTAAGCCACCAGGGAAGTCCCCACTTATATAGTAAAATTGTAAACGTGTATCCTCCAAAACCCAAATATATAAGACTTTACACAATGGGCTAATATAAGATTATACCTCTAAAATTCCAATAGAAAAGCATTGACTTTAGAGAAACGTTTAAACACCTCTTTAGAAACTCCTGTGCTGTGCTTAGCCGCTGTCATGTCCGACTCTTTGTGACCCCATGGACTCTAGCCCACCCCCCTGTCCATGGGGATTCTCCAGGCAAGATTACTGGAGGGAGTTGCCATGCCCTCCTCCAGGGGATCTTTGCAACTCAGGGACTGAACCCAGGTCTCCTGCATTGCAGGCTGATTCTTTCCCATCTGAGCCACCAGGAAAACCCTACATTAGGAACTCCTATATATATATCCAAATTTGTATCTAAAGAACAGTCGGTCGCAAGAACTGCCATTTCCCCTTCTGGGCCTGTGAGGAGGTATTGGCTAGAAAGACAAACCGTAGCCTGTGAAGTGATCCTAAAACAGGCCTGTGCTCACACACCAAAGACTGCGCAGGGCAAGACCACAGGGCTTTCTCCGTTATATGTCCCCATAGCTGAGTGCATGCCTCACGCTTTTCACTCGACCTTCCCTTCATGGCGTTGGATGGAGGTCTCTCCCCACGCGACTTACCCTCCAGGAGGGCAGGGAACTGCTTCGGCTTTGCTCACCACCGACTCCCAGAACCTCCCCGCGCGTTTCAGGCAAGCAGCAGTGGCTGAGCACTCAGGGAGTGCACGAGGCAGGCCCTGCCCAGGCTGCTGCTGCGCCGAGCTCCCAGAACACGAAGCCCGCGTTCCCGGCCACTCCGCGGGGCCACGCGGCCCCTTTCGAGGCTGCCCTCCATGCTCATCTCATGCTGTTTGCAGACTGGGGAGCACACTAGTCGGTGAGCTTTAGGTCCGGCTGCACTTTAGTTTTCGTCCTGGCTGCGCGTGAAAGAACCAACTTTAAATTGAAACATAACAAGTTTCTTTGGACTCACTCTAAGTCCAATGAGTGCTATAAGATGATATAACTGTCTTTCCATATCAGATGTCCAGATAAGCTCTGAGGCACTACAAAGAGTTCACACAGGATCAAAGCCTGGGAATCTTCCAGCGGAAGCAAACAAATCAAGTCTGTGAGAGAGGCGCTTCCATCTTTCACGCCTCCTTTGTAAAGACAATAATTCATGTTTTGATATATAAGGCTCTGACATATGTAAACAGTTAATTCTAAAGCTGGTCTGTCCTAGAATGACTAGTAGGCAGAAAATTAAAGCTTTCCGTATTCTGTGTGGGAAAAAGCTAATATATATGAAAACGGGGGGAAAAGGTACACTGTGTAAACAGTAAGTGCTTCTGATGCACTATTTCCTGGAACTGTAACAAGCAGTGTACAGAGGGGGGTGTTATTTCAGCTTTAACAGACGAATAAACGAAGGCTCCAAATGTAGTTAAGAAACCTGATAAAGGTCACACAGTTACCCAGGGGCAGCACTGGACCGTGCTTATTTTTCAAAGCATCTCACCACCTCGAAGCCTTTCGAGTTGAGATGGGGACTTAGGTATTTCTTAAAAACATCTGTTCACATCCTTGAGCCCTGAATGGGCTCAAGTTCCTCAAAAAGTGAAACACAGAACTGCCATGGAGAGAGAGAGAATGGAAAAGGGCTTGCTCAGTCATGTCTGCCTCTTTGCGACCCCATGGACTATGCAGTGAATACTGGAGTGAGCAGCCGTTCCTTACCCAGGGGATCTTCCCAACCCAGGGATCGAACCCAGGTCTCCCACACTGCAGGCAGATTCTTCACCAGCTGAGCCACAAGGAAAGTCCAAGAATACTGGAGTAGGTAGTCTATCCCTTCCCCAGGGCATCTTCCCGACCCAGGAATGGAACTGGGGTCTCCTGCAATGCAGGCGGATTGCCATATGATCCAGGAATTCCACTCCTATATACTCCAAAGAAGTAAAATTCAGGACTCAAACACACAGTGTACACAATTGTTCATAACAACACTATTCATAATTGCCTAAGGTTTAAATAAGTCAAAGATCTGTCACCAGAGGAATGGATAAACAAAATGTGGTGTGTGTTTCTGGGTGTGTGTGTATAAACGTATTTGAACCATAAAAAGAAGTACTGATACACATGACTGCTTGGATAAAACTGGCAACCAAGGTGTCAAAGTGGTAAAGAACGTGCCTGCCATTGCAGGAGGCATGAGACCTGGGTGCCATCCCTGGGTTGAGAAGATCCGCTGGAGGAGGGCACGGCAACCCACTCCAGTATCCTTGCCTGGAGAAGCCCATGGACAGAGGAGCCTCGAGGGCTACAGTCAGTCTAATCTGCTTACCTAGCAGAGACACTAAAATAATTTTCTGTGCTTTAGAATGACTTTATTATGTCTTTGATTATTTAAGAAAGAAAAAAAATTTCAACACTTACGAGCTCAGATTCTTTACAAGTGCCTTGTCTGCTATGTTTGTATGCTAAATAACATGTTATTACTTTGCTAAGACAGAACTTTCCTCACACATTCATAATCCTATCTGAACTCGGTAACCAAATCTCCTCTAACATTTTTTAAAATTTTTATA
This sequence comes from Neotragus pygmaeus, assembly GCA_006410875.1. Classification (NCBI taxonomy): domain Eukaryota; kingdom Metazoa; phylum Chordata; class Mammalia; order Artiodactyla; family Bovidae; genus Neotragus; species Neotragus pygmaeus. Next base: position 3,444 of record SJYV01018098.1, on the reverse strand, counting down.
TTCTCCAAACTGAACATCAAATATTAAAAATAAAAATAAAAATCTTAGGGTATTTTAATGTCTAAAACTATTTCTGAGGTTTCTCCCAAACTCCTGTTTTGGGAGAAAAACACCAAAGTTTACTCTTTTCTCTTAGAAATAGATGCTAGAAATAAATCTGTTTAATGTATTATTATATAAACAGTCACATGAACGGGACTGTCACATTTGAAGAAAAATTCAGCCCCTACATTATGGTTTTATGGGCAAATAGAAATATCTCAAAAATTGTATGCCTTATGGAAAGTCCCTGGAGATTTCACAATGCCCTTTCTGTCTGCAGTATGTTCCCGCTATCAGGAAAACAGACATACAAACTCATTGAGAGCAGGGAATTTCATTTGCTTCCATTTTGATAGTATTGGTTACAGTAAAGATAGCTTCCAAGTCTCTGCAACCTACAGAGAATTTCATTTCACTCTGAAACCTTCTGAAGGCCTGCTGTACGGTATAGAGCATAGCATGTTTCTTCAACAAAGTAGAATGTCAGAGCTCTTTGGAATAGGACTAAACCAGGTATCCTCAACTACAACTGATGTTTCGAGTCACTCTTGGGTATGGGTTTCTCAGCTGACAGTGCTTAGACAAATTTCAGATGTATCAATAGGCTGAGTCAGGATTTCAAGGATTCTTTTTTAAAAAACAACTTTCATGTATAACATACAGCAGTGTTAATTACATTAATCATGTACATTATATCCTTGATACTTATTTACCTTGTAAATGAAAGTTTGTAACTTTCGCCCATCTTTGCCACCAAAAGTAGTTTGTTATAATACTATTGGTATTTCCCACGCTGTACATTTCATCCCTGTAACTCATTTATTTTGTACCTGGAAGCATGTACCTAGTAATTTCCATTACTTATGTCACGCAGACCCCTACAACCCTCCCTCTGGCAGCCTCTGTTTGTTCTCTATACCCATGATTTTTTTGTTTTGCCTGTTTTTTCATTTGTTTTGTCTTTTAGATCCGCATTGAAGTGAACTCACATAGTATCTACCTTGGACTCCTTTACATAGCATAATATCCTCTGGGTCTATCCATGTTGTCACAAATGGCAAGATTTAACTCTTTTCAATATTATATATATATATGTATATAGTTGTTGTTTTAGTCACTGAGTTGTATCTGATTCTTTTCCAACCCCATGGACTGTTGCCTGTCAGGCTCCATATGCATATATCACATCTTTTATCCATTCATCTAACTATAGGCCCTTCGGCTGCTTCTGTATCTTGGCTATTGAAAACAATGCTGCAATGAATATAGAGGTGCATGTATGTTTTTGAATCAGTGTTTTTGTTTCTTTTAAAAAGTACTCAGAAATGGAATAGCTGGATTATATGGCAGCTGGATTCTATGGTAGCTGGATTATATCGTAGTTCTGTTTCTTATTTTTTGAAGAAACTCCACACTGTTTTCCATAGTGGTTGTTCCAATTTACATTCCCACTAACAGTGTTTAAAGGTTCCCTTTATTCCACATTCTTACAAAAACGTGTTACTTGTCGTTGTTTGGACAATAGCCATTCTGACAGGTATCAGATGATATCTTACTGTGCATGTGATTTGCATTCTCTGAGGATGAATGACTTTGAGCATCTTTTCAAGGACCTGTTTGCCATGTGTATGTCTTCTTTGGAAAAACGTCTATTCAGGTTGCTATGCCCATTTTTTAATCCGATTTTTTTTAATAAATTTGAATTTTAAGATTTCTTTGTATATTTTGGATATTAACCCTCTACCAGAAATATCATTTGCAAATATTTAGTAAACAGCCTATTTCATTTTGTTGGTAGTTTCCTTTGTTGCACAAAAGCTTTTTATTCTGATGTAATCCCATTTGTTTATTTTTGCATTTGTTTCTCCTGCCTGAGGAAGTATATCTAAAAAAATAAATATTGCTAAGACAAATGTCAAAGTATATTTTTCTCCCAGGAGTTTCATGATTTCAGGTCCTCAAAATTTTTAATCCAATTTTATTTTATTTTTGTAGCTGATGTGCAAATAGCCCAGTTTTCTGTTTTACATGTAGCTGTCCAGGATTCCCAATACAATTATATGAAGAAGTATTTCCTTCACTGTATTGTTGCCTTCTTTGTCATAGATTAACTGGCCATAAAGTGTGGGTGTATTTCTGGGCTCTGTATTTGGTTCCACTGATAAATGTATATCTTTTTGTGTCAGTACCATACTGTTTTGTTGGCGGTAGCTTTGCAATGTAGTTTGAAAGCATGATATCAAGGAGCTTTGTTCTTTCTCAACAATTGTTTTGGGTATTCAAGGTCTTTTGTGTTTACATACAAATTTTAGAATTATTTATTCTGTGGAAATGCCACTGGTATTTTGATAGGAGTGAATCTATGAATTGCCTTAAAGAGTATGGCCATTTTAACAATTTTAATTCTTCCAATCAGTGAGTACAGTGTATCTCTCCACTTGATTGTGTCATCCTCGCTTTCCTTTATCAGTGTCTTATAGTTTCCTGAATACAGGTCTTTCTACTAACGTCATCTTGGTTAGATTTATTCTTAAGTATTTCATTATTTTTGATGCAATTAAATGGAGTTGTTTTCTTTAATTTTGTATACTGCTATTTTACTGAATTTAATTAGCGATGTCTATAGGATTTTCTACAAATAGCATTGTGTTATCATGGTATCATTCTATTTGCAAATAGAGACAGTTTTACTTCTTCTTTTCCAATTTGGATTCCTGTTACTGGTTTTTCTTTTCTGGTTGCTATAGCTAGGACTTCCAATACTACACTGAGCAAGAGTTTCAAGATTGGGCATCCTTGTTTTGTTCTTAATCTTAGAGGAAATGCTTTTTGCTTTTCACCATTGAGTATGATATTAAGTGTAGGTTTCTCATAACTGACTTTTATTATGTTGAGGTATGGACTTCCCTGGTAGCTCAGCTGGTGAAGAATCCACATGCAATGCGGGAGACCTGGGTTCAATCCCTGGGTTGGGAAGATCCCTTGGAGAAGGGAATGGCACCCCACTCCAGTATTCTGGCCTGGAGGATTCCATAGACGGTATAGTCCATGGGGTTGCAAAGGGTCGGACGCAAGTGAGCGACTTTCACACATAGAGGTATATTTCCTATATCTCCACTTTGTTGAGAGTTTTTGTCATACATGAATGCAGAATTTTATCTAAACCATTTCTGCATTTACTGAGATGGTCACACTTTGGTTATTCTTCAATCTGTAAATGCGGTATATCACAGTGACTGGATTGCAAATATTAAACAACTTTGCATCACTGGATAAAGCCCACTTGATCATGATGTATGATCCTTCTAAAGTATAGTTGAATTTGGTTTGCTAATATTCTATTGAGGGTTTTTCCATCTATATCCATCAGTGATATTCTTCTTCTTCTTTTTCTTTTTTTTT
>SJYV01018097.1:3293970-3325405 GCA_006410875.1 Neotragus pygmaeus | reverse complement strand
CCATTTACAGCGTTTCTAAAACTCCTCAAAATCTGCAATTATTTCACTTGTTCATTTTCATGTAGAGAAAGACACCAAGGTGAGAGTTATTCCTTGGCATTCTTTCCTCTCATTGTATCCCAGTTCCATGAAGTATTGAAACATACTAGGTACCAAATCAACACAGGGAGAAGGAATTAATATGAACTCTACAACTTCTGGGCTTCCCTGGTGGCTCAGTGGTAGAAAATCCTCCTGCAATGCAGGAGATATGGGTTCAATCCCTGGGCTAGGAAGTTGCCCTGGAAAGGAAAAGGCAACCCACTCCAGTATTCTTGCCTGGAGAATCCCATGGAGAGAAGAGCCTGAGGGAGTCTAGTCCATGGGGTTGCAAAGAGTCAGATAGGACTGAGTGAGTAACCCACAGCAATACACAACTTCTACGACTTTCTTAGTCCTCCTCTCTTATAGCCCTTACTTTAAATGTCCTTAAAGACAAATAAGGACGATGCCTCATTCTTCTTGTTCTCCCAGGACCTGTACCAATATGTGGAACACGGTAGGCAATGGACAAATAAAGAATGAATCCTAGATATTGGGTTGGCCAGAAAGTTCATTCAGGTTTATCTGTAAGATGTTACGGACAAACCCCGAACGAACATTTTGGGCAACCCAATACAAAAGCACAAGCAGGCAGGATGTTCATTTCCTGGGAGGCTGTAACAGGATAGTGTTGGCAGTGAGGGAATCCTCACCCTCAATCACAGAGCAGAGTGGTTCCAGGCTGGAAGCAGCTACTGTAGAGCACACGGGGTTCCCAGGCGTAGAGAAAGATGTAGGACTGATTTAAAGTCTACAGAGGGGAGTCATTTACGGGAAGGCAGAGATACGACATGACTGTCAAGGTCACATGCCCATCTGGGGTTCTCTGAGTCATCCTCTGCTCTGAGGTTCTTCCTCAAGAATGAGTTTCATCCTTGGTCATGTGACAGAAGAGCTGAGCTTGGAATTACATTTATTCCTTCTAAGATTAAACAGTGTCCTCAAAATTACCCTGCTGGAACTTGATTACATCTGGGAGTTCATACCATTTATAACCAACAGAAGAATTGAAACACAAATAAAAGGTCCTGTTGTGTCGATTTTCAGGGCACCCATCTCGAACGTATGATTAGAAAAATTTTTTCAGGGACCAAACGCTGATACACAGACCCTGGGGCAGGGGGCAGAGATGTGAATATGAGCATTAGATAAATGGATTTCGCCACAAAGTAACAGAGTATGTGATGAGTTCACTTTGTTCACTCTATGTTGCGTATTCTTCTAAACCACTTTAGGCAAGGTCAATGTCCTAAACAACTTCATGTTTATTTTTCATGTAACATCAGGAACAAGAAAAGCATATTCAAAACTACAGGGGAAAGAAATGTGGGTTTTCATTACAAGAGCCGAATACAATTATCTTTATGTTGAATGAGCCCAGAAGGATTGCAAACCGTCATTTTCATCCTTTCCCTCTGTGGTGTGGGATTAATCTGATTCAGAAGGCTTCTAGCAATTTATGTCTCTCTTTCCCTCATCTTGGTGGATGAGCAGTTCTTCCAGGAAGAGGATTTGCTATGAGACTGAAGGTGTAGGATTGATGTTTCATGACACATCAGGTTAAGATTTCAAAACTATCCTTTCTCAGCACTAACATACTTCATGAATGCACTGGAGGAGAATTTCTCACTGTGTTTGGCCCACAGCCATTACACATTCTCACCAACCCCATGTTTTTCACTCAGATGTCATTAGAAAAGTCATTATTTGAATTTTTCCATGTGTGTGCTTCTGCACCTTGCCATGTCTATTATTCATTACCTGCATTCCCTCAAACCCGGCTTGGTCATCAAACCCTTAAGTCTTCCAGCTGCTTTTGAAGCCTCGAGAATTACTTTAGTAATGGCTTTGGCATGAAGGACAAACAGAACAATTCAGGATGAATTTGGGAATAAAAATCAAATCTAGGTCATCTAGATCAAGAATCAAAATGTATTAATATTAAACAAATGAAACAGCAGTTCATAAATCTGGATAACCACCAGAATCAATTGCAAGTTTAGGTCACACAGACTGAGAATCAAAACATATTTAGGTACACAAATAAAATGGCAGTTCATAAATCTGTGTAACCATCATAATCAATTGGGGTCTTTTCAAAAAACATTTTTAGGGGCCCCATCATCAGAGCCCACTCATTGGAAAAGATGCTGGTGCTGGGAAAGACTGAGGACAGGAGGAGAAGGAGGTGACAGAGGATGAGATGGTTAGATGGCATCATCAACTCAATGGACATGCATTTGAGCAAATTCTGGGAAATGGTGAAGGACAGGGAAGCCTGGTGTGCTGTGTTCCATGGGGTTGCAAAGAGTCAGAGATGAACGACTGAACAACAAAATCAGAGATTTGAACATAGGAAGGCTGAACGCTAGTTATGGGTTTAAGATAAAGACAGAAGAAAGAATGGATGAGCAGAATCATGTCCCAGTGGAAAATTCTTCTGATGGGATGCCTGTGAAATAAAAATTATAGAGATGGTTTCCTATATTTTTTCATAAAATATAAATAATATCATGGAAAACAAGGACCATATTAGGTAGGCGGTGAAAGGTCCCAAAGGCGGGTTGTCCAGGGTGCTCCTTCTGCCTGGCCCTGAACTCCAGGGGCATCTCAACACAGTGCTGCCTGTTTCAGTAGGCAACATATAGACCCACACATTTCACACTCGAACAGATGTCTCCTTTTATATTTTATTATTTTTACTGAGTACTGAAACAAATGTTCTGTTTTGCCTGGATCTGTGTGAGCTGAAATGTCCAGTTTCTTTTATTCTTAATTAATTAATTTTTGGGAAATGTCCAGTTTCAACCAAAGCACCCATATTTTAGGGGCTTTCACTCCCCGTTCTGTATTTAAGGTGTGTCAATAACCTCAGATATGCAGATGACACCACCCTTATGGCAGAAAGTGAAGAGGAACTCAAAAGCCTCTTGATGAAAGTGAAAGAAGAGAATGAAAAAGTTGGCTGAAAGCTCAGTATTCAGAAAACGAAGATCATGGTATCTGGTCCCATCACTTCATGGGAAATAGATGGGGAAACAGTGGCAGACTTTATGTTTGGGGCTCCAAAATCACTGCAGATGTTGATTGCAGCCATGAAATTAAAAGATGGTTATTCCTTGGAAGGAAAGTTATGACCAACCTAGATAGCATATTCAAAATCAGAGACATTACTTTGCCAAGAAAGGTCCATCTAGTCAAGGCTACGGTTTTTCCAGTGGTCATGTATGGATGTGAGAGTTGGACTGTGAAGGAAGCTGAGTGCCAAAGAATTGATGCTTTTGAACTGTGGTGTTGGAGAAGACTCTTGAGAATCCCATGGACTGCAAGGAGATCCAACCATTCCATTCTAAAGGAGATCAATCCTGGGTGTTCTTTGGAAGGAATGATGTTAAAACTGAAACTCCAGTAATTTGGCCACCTCATGCGAAGAGTTGACTCATTGGAAAAGACTCTGATGCTGGGAGGGATTGGGGGCAGGAGGAGAAGGGGACGACAGAGGATGAGATGGCTGGATGGCATCACCAAATCGATGGAGGTGAGTTTGAGTGAACTCTGGGAGTTGGTGATGGACAGGGAGGCCTGGCGTGCTGCAATTCATGGGGTCGCAGAGAGTCGGACACAACTGAGCGACTGAACTGAACTGAATGTGGCCTGTAACAAATTAATCATCTGAGAAGACTGAACTGACCACTCACATTTATTCAAAACTATTCACTCCTTGTCACAGGATTCATCAGAACAAGTTTAACTACTTATTTTTTTTTTAACAAAATAAACATTGTACCCAAGCCAGTTATTTAGATGTCACAGGTTTAAAACTTTAAAATGAAGTGGTTACATGGAGTTAGAGAATTTTGTCCTAGACCTGAAACATACAGCAGAATCGTGAGAGAATAGTATCTTCAGTGATTACTCGTACTTAGCACCTAGAATTTCACAGCAAAATGACAGAGAATAAGTGCCCCAACTGCATCAACAGAGGGAAGAAGGTGAGTCTGAATAATAATGCCTTACATTCACGTAGCCCTTTAAGGTCTATAAAGCACTTTGCCTTTCACTGTTAATTTGATTTGACAGTGAGTAAAATAAACTCCCAAACTCTGAGCATCAGGTGGAAAAGATAGTCCACTGAAACCTGTAAAACACTGACATTAAGAAAGTATCCAAATATTTGCTACATTTTTGTGTCACAGATCCCCAAATAAATTTAACAGCCAATACCCACTTTGCTGTATGTCAGGACCTCCAATTACTAACGGAATTTGTTTGGTAGCACTAACGAAAAATTAAACATCTAAAACATATAATTCTGCTGAAAAATGACATCCATCAATAAAGCAGCATTTAGGTTAGTTAACCTTCACCTGTATATAAAATTACAGAGAGAGTCCCCTGGGTAGTTTTAGATGGAAGTCACATTATTCTAAGCAGAGAAAAATAATGCAGATGAAACTGTGTTGAGGGAGACAAAATATTTACAAAACATCTCCTTAGGTACCTTTGGCTATGCTTACAGAGTGCAAAGCAGTCCATCCTAAAGGAAATCAACCCCAAAAATTCACTGGAAGGACTGATGCTGAAGCTGAAGCTCCAATAATCTGGCTACCTGATGCGAAGAACCAACTCATTTGAAAAGACCCTGATGCTGGAAAAGATTGAGGGCAAGAAGACAAGGGGGATACAGAAGATGAACTGGTTGGATGACATTATCAACTCAATGGACATGAGTTTGAGCAAACTCTGGGAGATAGAGAAGAACAGGGAAGCTTGGCGTGCTGCATGCAGTCCATAGGGTCGCAAAGAGTGGGACACAACTGAGCAACTGAACACCAGCAACTGAGTGCAAGGTGTTTTGAGGATCAGCTCAGATGATATAATGGAAAATCAGGATTTCAGACAAGCCTGGGTTTGAATCCCAACTCTCCTATCTAACTTGTGTTGTTCTTATTGTTGTTGCTAAGTGACTGCCTCCATAAACCTTAGTCTAAGTATAAACTATCAATGCCCTATTTTTAGACTCATGAGGATTAAGTGAAAATTATAAACTAATAGCAAATATTTATTGAGACGTTCCTGTGTGTCAAGTGCTATGTCAAAGACATTTACGTGTATTGTAATCTGTTTGATCTTCACAACACCCCAATGAGGCAGGATACTATTAAGACCCCATTTTATAACCTTATAAATAGATGAGGCTAAAAGAGGTTGACTTTTGGAAGAGTCATAGAAATGATAGGTGATAGCTCTGGGAAGGAAACCAGGCCATCTGGCTCCAGAGTCCTCCCTCTTCATCAGGAGTGTAGTCCTGATGACATTTCCCTTCCACCCTCATTCCATCTGCAGCATTCCCCTCCAATCCACTTAAGCTGCCCTTGAGTTTAAGACAACAGGGGAAAAATTAACAAATAAAAATGGAAGAAGACCAGAGAGTTTGGTTAAGTTTCTTTTCAGTGCTTTGACCCAAATGGCATCATGCGATTCAAGATTAACTAAGCAGAAATGCAAAAACTCAGTGATTTGATTCTCACTTAGAAGAGGGCTTAAGGGTTTAGAAGAAGAAAGGAAGGGTTTAGAAGAAGAAAGAAGAAAGAAACCTTCCCACAGGGGAAGGACAGGCTCATTTCCCTTCTCCTGCCTAGAAAGCCAGGGATGAGGGCTTTTGCCTCCAAATCACCAGGCAGGGAAGGAAAGTCAAGGGGAAGGATGAGATTAGGGGTGTCCACTCCCACCTGTACACCCAACCCACTCCCTGAACACCAAACTGAATTTCGATTTACCACACTCAGGCAAACTGGGTTCATTTTCAGAGCAGAGATGCAAATTGTAAGGCAACTGCAGAAGATAAAAGTGATTGCATCCTGAAGATACTAATTCTTTAGCAGTAGACACAGGCATTAGATATAAACATAGGCAAGGTGATTTTCCTCATGGCTTTAGTCAAATGATGAAAGTTCTCTGGCAAATTACAGCTCTCATGAAATTTCTTTCCAGATGAAAATAATAAATACCAGTCAAGTAAGAATTATTTTGATTAAAATGTTGGTTTCTTCTTTCTCTGCACACCAAATATGAATTCTTCTGGATTGGAAAGCAACCTGCTACGTGGACATCCCTCCACATCCTATCACTTCTTTGCTAAGTGGCTCTGCACTGGAAGGATCTGTACATGAACATCACTGACTGTGTTTGTTAAAATGCAGTGCCCTGGGTCTCACATCAGACCTACTGAGCCAGCAGAGGGGGCAGACAGGTTTCTGTCCTATTGAAGCCTACTTTAAGCCGTGGTGAAGTACAGGAGCACAGCTTACTCATTACCACCAAGGGATACAGCAGAGGTTGAAAGTGATTGGGGCTATTTCATACCCCAACTAATAAGGCAGATGTCTGAATGTTCAAGGGGTCAATTTTGTAAGTTCAAATTAGATATTCAAACTATGCAAGTGATATGATCAGAACAAAGCGCTCCCCCCCGCCTCAAGAATGTCAGCTAAAAGGCAGTAATTAATAGTGAGAGAATTTACTATACAAATAAATGAACTAGAAAGGGCTGTAAACAACCTGTACACCACAAACAGTCTCATAAAGTGACACCTTAGCCTGTCTTAAGGACAAGAAAACTGAGAGTAAGATTAAAATGAACAAAAACGTGGACTTCCCTGGTGGTCCAAGGGTTAAGAATATGCCTGCTACTGCAGGGGACACAGGTTTGATCCCTGGTCTGGGATGATCACACATGTCTTGGAGTAACTAAGCCTGTGTGCCCCAACTACTGAGCCTGCACTCTAGAGCCCTAGAGAGGCAGCTACTGAGTCCACATGCCCTAGGGCCTGTGCTCTGCAACAGCAGAAGGCACCACAGTGAGAAGCCCACACACAACTAGAGAAGAGCCCCCCATGCATGTCACTAGAGAAAGCCCGCACAAAGCAATGAGACCCGGCGCAGCCAAAAATCAATTAATTAAGTAGTTAATAAAAAAAAGAAAGAAACATGCATGAGGCCCTAGGAATAAGATGTGGGGGGCTGGGCCTTCTATTCCCTTCTTCATACTGGTTTCTTCTCATCATCACTCAATATATTTGCTAGGGTTTCCCCTCATTTGAAATATGAGGAAATAAATGTTCATAGAAGTTAAGAGGCTGGCCCAAACTCATAAAGCTAAAACTTCTATAGAGCCTCTTACTGATGTCAAAGTGTATTAGCTCCTGGACTTTACTTAGAGCTAAAATGTCCTCTAAGTTCATGAATTGCAAAGATGAGCAAATCTTGTGGAAGGGACCTAAGAAACTCTTCAGTGAATGGAGAGCTTGTTTATTGCTATTTTAATTTGTAAATCACATTTCTTTGAAGAATTTCTCTCTTTGTTCTTCCGAAAGCTATCCAAAAAAGGAATCACTAATGTATCAACCGTTAATAAGAGACACTTCCCACAGCGTTAACACTATAAAATTAAATATCTAAGTAGAGGATTCAAGCACCATAAACACAGAAGAGTGTAAGCAAGCATATTTTATAAATAGCTCTTATAAAATTCTAAATTACTTGCCTGCCATAAATCTCTCTCTTTAATATACCTAAAGCACTCTCCCACCTAAAGACGCACATAGTAATTGCTCTAAAAGCTCACATTAAACTTACTCAGTAGCATCTCTTTTAAAGGACAGAACATTGCCTTAATTATGTGGCTAGTCGAAATTACATTTTCGAGTATGATTTGGGAATTGGATTAGTGGAAATTCTGGTCTTTGTCAGTGATGACAGAATAAGGGAGACTCTCGATAGAAACTCGAGAAAACCCGCACCTCCACATTGAAACACAACACATCATCTGCTTCTACAAGTTAGGAGTGTAGATTTGTTCTATCATTAGCATCTCCACCCTCCTCCCACACCACCCAAGAGAGCCACAGTAAACAATGACAAAATGCAGGTTCTCATGAAGCTTACATTCTGCAGGGACTAAAGAAACAATATGGTACAGGGAAAAAAAAAAAGTAACATACCAACAGATAAAAGACAGTGAAGAAGACCCTGAAGGAAATCAAATAAGGCCTGGACAAAGAACGTTGCCTGCCATTAAGCCATCAGCTATTGCAGCAGCTCCTACAGTGTGCCCTGAGGGGAATTCAGGAAGGAGAACAAGTGGATATTGGCCCTAGATAGTCAGGATGTGTATCAAAGGGATGATTTCAACAAGCCAGACTCTTGCACCTTTCCATACATAGAAAAAGCAGTAAAATCATTACCCTGAGATGAAGGTTTTTTTGGGTGTGATTATCAGTAATCTTTTGATGTTCTACTACATTTTTTTTCCAGGAAAACTCCTATATATCCTGGCTTTTTTTTAAATCTCTTTGGAACAGTTCATCTGAGCTATCTGAGAGGCTGTCTTCCCAGGCTATAGTCCTCAGTAGGGTCTCAGAATAAAACATAACCCACAACTGTTAGGTTATGGGGTTTTTAGTTGACAAAGGCAAACAGGATAGGGAGTGTGGGGCTTAGGAGGGCTACTTCAGGTGGGAGGGGGTGTCTGGGAGGGCTAATGATAAAGCAGCATCTGGTTGTGTATGTACATGATGAGGCGCTGTGCACTTAGTTGCTCAGTTGTATCTGACTCTGTGATCCCATGGACCAGCTCCTCTCTCCATGGAATCTCCCATGCAAAAATATTGGGGCAGGTTGCCATTTCATACTCCAGGGGAACTTTCCAACCCAGGGATCGAGCCCTCATCTCTGTGACTCCTGCATCAGCAGGTGGATTCTTTACCACTGGCACCACATGGGAAGCCCCTTGTACATGGTGATATGTATCAGTAGATGCATATGGCAGTGCATGGTTAAGACCAGAAAAAAGGGATCATTTCTCAAGCCTGTGAGGTGAAGTCGCTCAGTCGTGTCCAACTCTTTGTGACCCCATGGACTGTAGCCTAGCAGGCTCCTCCATCCATGGGATTCTCCAGGCAAGAATACTGGAGTGGGTTGCCATTTCCTTCTCCAGGGGATCTTCCCGACCCAGGGATCGAACCCAGGTCTTCCTGCATTGGAGGCAGACACTTTAACCTCTGAGCCACCCAGGGAAGCCTCTCAAGCCTGTAGGATATTAAAACTGCTTCACCAATCACCTGGTGGGTAACGGTGCCCTCTTCTTTTAAACTCAAATGGGAGAGTGAATAATCAGCCGAGAAGAGGTCACTTTTTCCGTTTGATATTTTCCTTTCCTGTCACAAATGCCTCTCTGAGTAAGCTAGTCCACCTTGTTCTTTGCAAAGAAGAATTTAAAGCCCACAAAACAAAAAACCCTAAAGGGGCACCATGTTCAGGAGGCTCACTCAGTGGAGCACCTCCACTAACAACAACGGCTGCTTCAGAGGAAGAGACCGTTACTGGGCGCATTGCTATCACCATGCAGTGTGAGACAAAAATGCTTCATAACCCAGGCATCAGGTGGCATATCAAGAGACAGAAGCAAAGATGAACAAAACAGTCACTGCGGTTTCCATGGCAGGTTGTCAAATATTGCCTCATAATATTCGACTGTATGAATTTCAAAATCTGAAACGCTCAGTCAGATTTTGTTTTCAAAACCCAATAGCTAGGGGCTTCCCTGGTGGTCGAGTGATTAAGAATCCACCATGCAATGCAGGGGAAATGGGTTCAATTCCTGATCTGGGAAGATCCCACATGCCACGGAGCAACTAAGCCCGAGCAACACAGCTGCGGAGCCTGTGCTCTCAAGCCCAAGAACCGCGACAAGAGAAGCTACTGCAGGAAGAAGTCCTGCGCCAAGACTAGAGTAGCCCCTGCCCCCTGCAACTGGAGAAATGCCTGAATGGCAACAAAGACTCAGTGCAGCCAAAAGTAATAATAAATAAATAACTGAAAAATCAAAACCCAATAGCTAAATATTGACGGTGCAGTTTTGCTCTCTGGCAGGGCTGACTTCTGGCTTCCTTGGGTCAAGGTTATGAGGCCACCACCGCATACTATTATATCACCGTGGAACAGCAACACTGGTAAATATCTACAATCTGAGAAGACTCATAGGATGCTCATGGTAACAGTGAAGACGCAAAAGCCCCAAACAAAAAGATTCTAAATCAGTAGATTTAGAATAAAAGCGAAATCAACCTTTCTATTGAAGTAACATGAAAAGTAATTCTTAGGTAGGTAGCATATGACTGAAGCGACTTACCAGCAGCAGTATAAGAATCATACTTAGAAAAAATAGATTAGACAACTTTTGATACATAGACTTGTTCTAAAAGGAGAGTTTTCAAAACTGTCATCCACTGAGATTATAGCTGTCTGTACGTGCATGCTCAGGCAATTTAGTCACATCCAACTCTTTGTGACACTATGGACTGTAGCCCACCAGGATCCTCTGTCCATGGGATTCTCCAGGCGAGAATCCTGGAGTGGGTTGCCATGCCCTCCTCCAGGGGATCTTCCTGACCCAGAGATCGAACTCATGTCTCCTGTGTTGCAGGTAGATTCTTTACTGCTGAGCTACTGGGGAAGCCCAGTTGTATGACAGCTGACTCTTAAAAACTGAGGGTTAACAGTTCCAAACCTCCCTCGAGGTANGGATCTTCCTGACCCAGAGATCGAACTCATGTCTCCTGTGTTGCAGGTAGATTCTTTACTGCTGAGCTACTGGGGAAGCCCAGTTGTATGACAGCTGACTCTTAAAAACTGAGGGTTAACAGTTCCAAACCTCCCTCGAGGTAGAAATCCATGTATAATTTATATTCAGCCCAGATACATGCACTTCTGTATCTGCAGATTCCACCAACCACTGATCTGTATTACTATAGTATTTACTACTGGAAGAATACCCATATAAAGGAACCCTCACCATTCAAACTTCTGTTATTCAAGGGTCAAATGCATGTGGATGGTTTCTTTTAGCCATTTAACATTACACAAAGGGTTTGAGATGGTTCAGCTAATTCATATGGGAGAAATTCTGTGGTCACATAGGAAACACCTGAAAGATGTTCAAAAGAATATAATCTACCAAAAACTGTAAAGAAAAGTAATAAATTTCCAAAAACTGTAATCTAAAAACAAACCAAACAGCTTAAGCTAAAATACAATGGTAATAATGATAAGAACCACGTTCAACAATTTATATCTGAGTGCTATACTCCAAAAATAACCCCATCATCACCACCAAAGCTAACAAAACCATTAAACATTTTGGCCAGATCACTCTGACATGAAAAAGTTGTCACTACTAGAGTCAGAGAATCTACACAGCCATGATAGTCAGCCGTACTAGATTTGATGCTTATTGGGGATTTTTCGCTTTATTTTTTTAAGTTTTATTGCCATTTTTAATTGTGATATAATTCAAATAACATAAAAGTTACCATTTTCAAATGCACAATTCAGTAGGTTTTAAAAATATTCATGTTGCACAACTATCACCACTAATTCCACCACTAATCATCCCCCAAAGAAACTCTGACTCAGTACTCATTTCCCATTCCCTTCTTCCTACAGCCCTTGGTAACCACTAATCTACTTTTTGTCTCTATTCAGTGCCTGCTTGTCTAGGAAAGATTTTAATATTTCATTCAGAATCCTGAAATACCATTTTGAGATCGTATAACCTATATACTCATACATTTCAGCTGTGTATCCTTTGTACACTCTATCAACCTGTGCCCACCTCTTGACAAGGTCTGAATTTCTCCCCTGTTACTCCTATGCCTTTGCAGCGTTACTGTGAATGGCTGAAGGAATTTCATTAAATAGATACTGCACGAAGTAAGCATCTAACTCATCTGCCAGTTTGGGGATTTATATTTGAATATTGATTTTTTAAAAAAGTCTAACAACTGGGTCTCTGTATTTCAAAAAACAATTTCAAAATGAAGCTACTCCTATTAGACTGGTTGTGGGTTTTTTTGTTTTTTATCATTTGCATATTTGGAAGCCAGACACAGAGGCTGAGAAAAGCTGAGAATTCCATCTTTATCACACTGTGTGTCTGGAATAAGCCTAAGCTCTTTTTTTATCATAAGGAATTACATTTGCTCCTTAAAGAACTTCCCAGAGATTCTATGTTAAAAGCCCTGTGGTAGCTGTGTTAAGCATTACAGCCACATGCAGATGAGCATCAAAGGCGCATTAAGTTTATTTGGCATTGCTTGGAACCAAGCATTACCTTACTTGCTCACAGCCAGTCTCAAAGCCATAAAACCTTATTTCACAGAAATGTAACATTAACACACCAGTTAGACTTGCTTCTGATTTCTAACATGGAGGTGGGGGAAAAAAAAAGAACTTTTCTATGATTTTGGCTTAGGAACTAACTGCACAGGAATTTTCATTTGTATGACGGAGACTGAAACTCAGCTTCAGAATCATCCAGGATTCCATTCTCTTATTTTGTTTTATTAAGAAAGCAGAGACTCTCCTAATAAATCCTCCTTCCCTCTTCTGGCACACTTAAAACCCGTTTCTGAGCTCCACTGACTACATCACTTTGACCTTTGGTATTAAGTACAAAGGGAGGAAAAGAGTGGAGAGAAAGAGAACAGAGGGGAACACAGGTCGGGGAGTGAGGGGACACCCCGAAGGTGGGGCCGCTACGTGAGCAAGCCCTCTGCTCAACATTAGCAGAGTGGCAGTTGATGGCATAGAGAACTAGAAGGCTGTCAGAGGCGCCCGGGCCTCACAGGAGACACAGCAATCCAAGCCTGACATCTGTGCTGCTTCCTAGACACCACCTCCCACGAGCTCCCTGGACTCTGGCTTGCATTTCAGGACCCCATGATTTAGTTTCTGTTTGAGCGTTTGGACAATAATAATTTTACTACAAAAGGTAAATGTCTTGTAAACTAATGGGAAACATATTGCTTGGCAAAGTTTATAATGTCAGGATTTATGGCTCTAATGCCGAGGGTCTCTCTGACTTCGAAGATAACAGAGTGAAACAGTAATGTGCTCTAAATGACTCAGTGTGATTTTTTATTAGTTCTCGTAATCACCCCCTATTAATTTGTATTGCACATAATAAGCACTCACCTTCACAGTCTGTCCGGCTTCGGGGCCATCCTAGAAACAGGAAAACAAAACAAAAAAAANGATGCTGGGAAAGATTGAAGGCAGAAGAAGGGGATGACAGAGGATGAGATGGCTGGATGGCATCACCGACGCAATGGACATGAGTTTGAGTAGGCTCCGGGAATTGGTGATGGACAGGGAAGCCTGGCATGCTGAAGTCATGGGGTCACAAAGAGCCGGACACAACTGAGCGACTGAACTGAACTGGGCACGCCTAAGGCACACAGCCTACGGTACTTCTTCTGAGTCAAGAAGTAGCCTAGCAGTCTAGCCAGTGTTCTCTGTGCTTCCGTAATCTCACCTCCTCCCATTTCTTCTGCGCATTAATCTCCCCAGATACTGCATCGCATCACATACAGTTCAAAAACTGTCAGTGGCACCTCAGTTGCCCTTTAGTAGCTGGGCACTTGAGACCTTCACAATTTTACCCTACCATTCCAGACTTAGCCTCCTCATACACACTCTACCCCGTGGTTCCATGACTTGACTGCACACTGGAATCATCTGAGGGTCTTTCAAAAATACTGATGTCGGGGAATTCCCTGGCAGTCCAGTGGGTAGGGCTCTGAACTTTCACTACAGAGGGCTTGGGTTGGAGAACTAAGATCCTGCAGGCCTGTNGCCTCCTCATACACACTCTACCCCATGGTTCCATGACTTGACTGCACACTGGAATCATCTGAGGGTCTTTCAAAAATACTGATGTCGGGGAATTCCCTGGCAGTCCAGTGGGTAGGGCTCTGAACTTTCACTACAGAGGGCTTGGGTTGGAGAACTAAGATCCTGCAGGCCTGTAGTGGGAGGGGTGAGCAGAGGGCAAAATAAAAGAAATTCTGATGTCTGGCCCCTTCTCCTACTTAATCTGATTTAATTGGTATGGGGTATGATATGGGCCTGGGATTTTTAAAAGCTCGCCTGGTGACTATGGTGGTGGTGGTTTAGTCGCCAAGTCCTAACTCTTTTGGGACCAGAGGGACTATAGCCTGCCAGGCTATCCATGGGATTTCCCAGGCAAGCATACTGGAATGGACTGCCATTTTCTTCTCCAGAGGATCTTCCCGACCCAGGGATTGAACTTGAGTCTCCTGCATTACGAGTAGATTCTTTACTCCTGAGCCACCAGGGAAGCCCCCTGGTGACTATAACATGGGGCAAATTTGGGAAACAATGTTAGTCTCCAAATCATTGAAGCTGTTTGCCATTTCCCAGACATCATTGATCCTTTCACTTTTAAGAAATTTGACATATCCTTTCCTTGTTTCCCCAACATCTCCCAGTACTGCATTTAGGAAAGGCCCATGCAACTTCTTCCAGCATGTCTCTCTGTCTCTAGTGTGGGTTTTTTTTGTTGTTGTTTGTTTTTTGCCAACTGCAAGGAATCACTTTTTCCCAGAAGGCCTAGCCAAGTTCTTACAACAAGTGGGGCAAGCCAGCAGACTGGTGAGTGCAGAAAGTTAAAAAGATGCCTCTAAATTTTGATGCTTTGACCAGTTTCTGTAGCATCTCAGAATCTTTTTGTCATACTTCTGTTTCTTTTACCATAGTCTTCAAAACAGTCACATCAACTTCGTTCTCGAGAGTTGCCTTCCTTTTAAAAATTGTTTATTCTCTCCCTACTATTTTTATGTCTTTATCAAAATTATTCATTCTCACAATGAAAAGAGCAGTCCCCCCTTCCACCTGACCTATCCCCCAGTGGCCACAAACCACTTTTACCTCTGTCAGTCTTTTTGATGGCTGTGTTCATAT
Source organism: Neotragus pygmaeus (assembly GCA_006410875.1). NCBI lineage: Eukaryota > Metazoa > Chordata > Mammalia > Artiodactyla > Bovidae > Neotragus > Neotragus pygmaeus. Next base: position 3,310,501 of record SJYV01018097.1, on the reverse strand, counting down.
CCTGAAACATGCTCTATTTCTTGTTGTTGTGCCTGTTTTTTTTCCAGTTTTGTTCATCATCAAATAATTTTTTTTTTTAAGATTGGACTTGTCTGAAAACCTTCACTCTCAATATTGTTTGGCTGGATACAGAATTCTAGGTTGGAAATCATTTTCCTTCTGGACTTTGAAGCTGTTATTCCAATGACCACTTGCTCTCACTATTGCTGTTGGAAATTCTGAAAGCATATAATTACCCAATTTATGTGACCTCTTTTTTTTTAATTTTACGAAACACCCAAAATCTTTTTATCCCAGTGCTTTGAAATTGCACACTGATATTCTGTGATGTGGTCCTGTTCATCCATCCATTGAACACTGAGTAAGTTCTGTCAGTATTTCAGGCTCTTTGATTCTTGGAAATTATCTTAAATAATTTTGTTATTTCTTCTCCTTCATTTTCCCTATTCTTTCTTTTTGGGAACCCTATTATTCCAGTATTGGACTTCCAGGGTTGATCCCTATCATGCTAATGCTGCTAAGTCACTTCAGTCGTGTCCGACTCTGTGCGACCCCATAGACGGCAGCCCACCAGGCTCCACCGAGCCTGGGATTCTCCAGGCAAGAACACTGGAGTGGGTTGCCATTGCCTTCTCCAATGCGTGAAAGTGAAGTTGCTCAGTCGGGTCCGACTCTTAGCGACCCCATGGACTGCAGCCTACCAGGCTCCTCCATCCATGGGATTTTCCAGGCAAGAGTACCGGAGTGGGGTGCCATTGCCTTCTCCCGATCCCTATCATAAAGTCCCCTAATTTTCAAGCCACTTCTTGCCTATTTCCATTTTCCTGGGGTTTCTGTCTTTTTTTTTTTTTCTCTAACCTCTGAGAGAGTTCTTCTGATCTTTCTAAATGAGGTTTTTGTTTTTTTAATTTCTGATACCACATTTTGATTTTTCCAGGAGCTCTTTCTTATTCTGTAAGCATTCCGTTAGTGGTCCCTATTCTCTTTTCCACGATTACATACCTTTTCTAATTTCCCTGCAGATATGATAGCTTTTGTTTTCTCTACATGGACTCTGTTCCCTGAGTTCCTTTTTCTGTTTCTGCTTTTTGTTTTGTTCTCCTTGTTATGGATTTTCCTCAGACGGTTATCAGTTCAGGATTAAGAATGAGGGAACTAGATGTGCATTAACAGAGAACAGCTGAATAAACCATGATATACTCACACCATAGAGAACTATGTAAGCTTTTGAGTCATCAGGAGGATCACTATTAAACACTATGGGGTAGTGGGCGGAAAATACTAAGTGGGGAAGAGTAACGAGGAGAGGTCAGTATTTTAGTGCATGTGCTTATATTTTCAAAACAATGGAAGGAAAATAAAAAACTAAGACAAAAGTTTACCTATAAGGGGAAACAGAGGAGAGGGGAAAGACAGGGAACCTAGGCTTCTTTAAATATACCTTGTTTTATAGTTTTAGCTTAGAAACCAAAGGAATCTTAACTATCATTGAAAATTTAAACCTAATTCCTGAAAAGTAGTTTCTAAAATTGAAACCATACTGTAACAAATTAATGTATATCAAGTGGGTAGCACCACCAAACAAAAATTATTTCAAATGACTTTAAAACAGATTTGTTTTCCCTAAGGGAAAAAAGAACCAGCAGAGAAATCTTGACTTTCGTAGTCTTACATCCTTATTAAGTAATACTGATATGTTTTACAAAAATTCTTAAAAGCATTTATTTAGAGACATTGCTTGGAAATATCTTTATTACCCAGTAGTGTGTATAAATCAGAATAAGCAAATAGTCAGTTACAATCAATTTCATTCAGAATCAAGATTTTCAGTGTAAGAGAAAAGAAATAGAAATATAAAATCAAAGAAGTTAGGGAAAATTGTATAAACTGAAAACTAAAATGGAAATATCAGAATGAATTTGCAGTTTATTGTCTGACTCTGTACATTCTCTTCATCTTTGATGTGATGCATTATTGCTGGGTTTAATAACAGCAGGCATCCCTGACACACAGGGATAGTCAAAGCTATGGTTTTTCCAGTAGTTGTGTATGGATGTGAGAGTTGGACCATAAAGAAGGCTGAGCACCAAAGAATTGATGCTTCTGAACTGTGGTGCTGGAGAAGACTACTCCCTTAGATTGCAGGGATATCAAACAATCAATCCTAAAGGAAATCAACCCTGAATATTCACTGGGAGGACTGTTGCTGAAACTGCAGTTCCAGTACTTTGATCACCTGATGCAAAGAGCCGATTTATTGGAAAAGACCCTGATGCTGGAAATGATTGAAGGCAGGAGAAGAAGGGGGCAACAGTGAATTAGATGATTAAATAGCACCACTGACTCAATGAACATGAATTTGAGCAAACTCTNGGCAGTTGATGGCATAGAGAACTAGAAGGCTGTCAGAGGCGCCCGGGCCTCACAGGAGACACAGCAATCCAAGCCTGACATCTGTGCTGCTTCCTAGACACCACCTCCCACGAGCTCCCTGGACTCTGGCTTGCATTTCAGGACCCCATGATTTAGTTTCTGTTTGAGCGTTTGGACAATAATAATTTTACTACAAAAGGTAAATGTCTTGTAAACTAATGGGAAACATATTGCTTGGCAAAGTTTATAATGTCAGGATTTATGGCTCTAATGCCGAGGGTCTCTCTGACTTCGAAGATAACAGAGTGAAACAGTAATGTGCTCTAAATGACTCAGTGTGATTTTTTATTAGTTCTCGTAATCACCCCCTATTAATTTGTATGCACATAATAAGCACTCACCTTCACAGTCTGTCCGGCTTCGGGGCCATCCTAGAAACAGGAAAACAAAACAAAAAAAAGAGGTGAGAACAGATAGATGGTATCTCCTGCTTACTCAGAAATACCGCCCATTAATAATTTAGATCCAATTTCATTGTGTGTTAATTTATAGTTTCCTCATGGGGACCATGAGCTTCAAATGTGTGGAACCTGACAGTTCTCTATTTCTGTCTGAGAGTAAGTGAGAAGTTAAGTATAAAAATGATACAAATTATCCAGTGAGCCAACCCCCTTCCTACTTTTCACGCTCTTTGCTTTTGGCTATGGTTTTAATTGCATTAAAGGAAGACTGGAAATGTTTGGGGAGGTGAAGTATCATACCTTTTGGTTATCTTTAAACCAGATGTGGTTTAATTAATGTCTGATGACTTTAAGTCTCAACTTAGGAAATCTGCTATAAACATAATCCATTGAGCAAGAATATGGGCTCTCCCCTGGCAACAGCAGGGAAAGTGGGCCCTTCCTGGCTGTTCTGACCTTGAGAGAAAAGGTGGAAGTGTTATTCTAGCTGGACTCTTTCCCTAGTCTGGGTTATGCCCTGGGGTTTCTGAAGCTATTTCGACAAAACTATTTGTTGAAATAGTTGAAAGTAAGCAAACAAATCCAGTCATTAGCCATGATAGAAAGCAAAAGTAAGTGTTCATTTGGTTTGGAATGGCAGAGCAAGGACTGTTTTTAAAATCAGAAATTTCAAAATTAAACTAGAACTCTGCAAATTTAGGAAAGTCTTTCGACTCCTAGGACCCAGATTACTTGGGGTGAGAATATGTGCCTGGCTGTAGCCAAGATGAAGCACACCTGTGTCATCAGTGGTTTTGAGACCTGTTGGTTCTCAATCCATTAGTGGGTCCCCAAGTCAACCTGATGGGTTGTGATCTGCACTGCAGACAAACTACAGACAAAAGAAATCATGTAAGAGGAGAAAAACAAAACTACTGGGTTGGCCAAAAAGTTTGTTTGGACTTTTCTTTTTTATGACATATTACAGAAAACCCTTAACGGACTTTTTTGGCCAACCCAGTGTCAGGCTGAACGCATGCTCAGTCGCTCAGTCATGTCTGATTCTGCGACCCCGTGGACTGTAGCCCACCAGCCTCCTCTGTCCATAGAGTTCTCCAGGCAAGAATAGTGGAGTGGGGTAGCCGTTCCCTTCTCCAGCGGATCTTCCTGACTCAGGAATCGAACCCAAATCTCCTGCATCTACTGAACTGGCAGGTGGATTCTTTACCACTGAGCCACCTGGGAAGCAAATATTACACGGCACAAAATGGGGAAACACGGTCATGGGAGAGAGTTCAATGTGAAAATGTGAAAAGGATGAACACTAATTTCTGAGCTCTCTGTATGCTCACCTGCATGGAAAATGTGAGCGAGGTGCCCTGGAAATGCTTCTCCACCACCGAGCCGACTCTCTGTGCTGCCTGAAACAAGTCAGTCACCTCTTCAGGACTCATGTCTCGGAAGCGCTCCACTGGCCGGAGGGGACACACGAGGACATCTGCAGTGAGGTCTGTTAAGGTACATTCTGCTTGCTTTAGGGAATGTTTTCGCCAAGAAGTTTATACCCATAGCACTGAATCAGGCCCAGGGCCAGAACTCACCAAGGCTAAGGGATAAAAGAACAAATATTTACCAACCACTGAACTCCAAGGAGTTCAAACAGAGCTGACAAACACGGCTAATTATACTCTGAAGGAGAAGCTGTGGTGCCCTGAGAAAGTTCTTTTAAGAGAAAAAAAGACATCAGCGTTCAAAAAGGCTTAAGTGCTGACTGAAGTAACTATGCCACGAGGCACGATCTATTCTGGACTGTTATCTCCTGAACTCTATTCTGAAGCTCAGTCTTCTCAACGAGCCAAAGTCTCTGGGTTGGAAAAGCAACTGGAATATTTATTTGGTTTTTCTATGAAGAGCATCATGGTTAAGATTTTAACATCAAAATCTCTCTAGAAAAATAGCTAATGAAAAGATAATAGCAGTTTTCTTTTTTAAAGGACTATAGACATTCTGAAAATGTACAGCCAGCTTAATTTATAACAAGGAGGTGTGCCACATGGTTAAGCAATTTAGGTTGTCTGATTGTGCAATTGAAACCAGCTTAATGTATTCTATTAGTCAGACTAGTCAACATATCTACATTATTGGTCTGAACAAATAAGAGTCTAGAGAAAATGGATACATGTTTGATCATTTGTGGGTAGCAAATAAATATTCAATGTCACATCATTGATAACATTTCACTTCCTTTTTGTATTTGAACTCATCATATATGTATGGGCATACACATAGAGACATGTACACATACATATGTATACGCACACAAGCTACACTGAATTTCTTGTTTATTTTTCAGGTACCAGAAGGAGAAAAAAAAGCTAATGTTCTTTTCTGTGTCTTTCGTGTTTCTTGTTTAAAAAAAAAGCATGCTTCTGCCTTGAGCCAAGGAGCTAAGGGGCATAATAAAACCACAAGTTTGCAATTGCTGGTCTCACCAGAATATCAAGCATTTTAGCTCCCCATACTATTGGTAGGACTCAGGGCCCAGGGGGAAATGCACTGAGCTCAGCTGGGCGGGTTTGATTTCCATAAGACAAGGGGGGAAAAGAAAAAGGGAAAACTGATTACTTTTGCTCATAACCAGGAAATTCATGTCAATGGTAAACTAGGCAAAGGAGTATTTGTTTAATCTCAGTTCATTTTTCAAGAGAGGAGAAGGGAGGCCTTTACCCACAGGGCATCTGATACTTAAAAAGATAATTATCCTTCTTTGCAGGGCTGCTTTATTATCATGGGTCAATGAACCATTTAGAAATGAAGAATTTCCTTTCATTTCCTTTTAGCAGATTGCCATCCTCCACTCCCACTGAGTTGTTTTGTTTTTTTTTTTTTTTTTTTTTTGTCGTTGTTAAAAAAGACCTTTCCCAGTCTTCCTCCTCTCTGCTTTAATTTACACCCTCCCTTAGGCTCTGACTTCACCAAACCACAACAAGATGACAACTTTGCAAGCTTCCAACAACATTCATAATTACTGTGGCTGGCAATGTCTACACACAGCAACTAGGTGGGGAAGGGAATAATATTTTATTTAAACAACTGCTGACTGTGAAAACGGGTGGAATGAATCTGGCAATCTTTGTGTCTAATGTAACTTTAGTAATATGAATAATGTCTAAAACATTTTTCATTTTCAATGTCATAAAAATCGCAAAGCCTGTTCATTTTGCTTGCTTGATGCTAAAGGTTTAGCTTAACCTAATGTTTAATGACTCCAACTGTTTATGAAACTGAACCAAAATGGCTGAATTGAGGTCTTTTATCTTGCGTCTACCTAACTGCAGGGTGATATATCATATTCATTTATCATTTTAACTGAATATTAGTAATATAACATGTCACAAAACAGTTAAACGGACTTAACAGATTCTCATTTAGGTAAACATTTTTCATCAACCCATTTAGGCAACATTGTCTTGACGTAATATTTCCAGCAACTCAATCCTTTAATAAAAAGTCATCTTATCTGCATATCACACACACACACACACACACACGCTACTGCTGCTGCTAAGTCGCTTCAGTTGTGTCCGACTCCGTGTGACCCCATAGACGGCAGCACACACACACACACACATACATATCTTGATGCAAAAAAAAAAAAAAACTGAAATGGAGCTTACAGTCAAAAGTGCTTACTTCGGCTGGTGGTCATATGTATGGCCACTTCTTTGTTCTGTTGGGACCCTGAGGATGGCCACACAGGCACCTAAACCTAGAAATGACCCACACGGGTGGGCTCCACATCACTCTACAGGGAGGCAGTTGGGCCTGGCGTTACACACAGTGGGGTTCGGCAGCCCCTGGGTGCAGTGAGTCGTCGACCTGGCCAGCAGCAGACTTGCTCAGCAACACATTCCCTGGGGTCATTCCAGGCACTACCTGGCATCAGAAAGTCAGGATCAATGATCTTTTCTCAGTTCCTCTACAGCCAGAGCAGAGCCTGAGCCTCCCCCGCAGCGTGGGCTACATCCCGGGTAATGCTTACCCACCTTCCGAGTCTCTATCCTCACCACTCTTCTGTATACTATGCTGTTGCTGTTTAGTTGCTAAATCATGTCTGATTCTTTGAAACTCCATGGACTGTGTAGTCTGCCAGGCTCCTCTGTCCTTGGGATTCTCCAGGCAAGAATACTGGAGTCGGTTGCCATTTCTGCCTCCAGGGGATCTTCCTCACCTAGAGATCAAACAGCATCCCCTGTCTTGGCAGGAGGATGCTTTTCCACTGAGTCACCTGGGAAGCCCATGTATACTAACCATCTGTGATATTTGCTTCCTTTCTGTTCTTCAAACACACTAAGCTCCTTCCTAGATTTGGGGGGTTTTGTTCCGGTTATTTGTTCTGACTGGATCAATTCCCCCTGATCTTCCCATGGCTGCTTCTAATTCAGATCCTAATCTGAATGCCAGTCTCTCAAAAGAGCAGTGAACTGCTAGGGTATTTATCCGCTACCTGTAATCACTCTCCCATCCCCCTGTTTTAATCTTTCCATAGCCCTTGCCACCAGCTGGCACTTTGGTTGTTTCATTACTAAGTATCCAGATGAGAATGGAAGCGCCACACAAGCAAAGCATGTGTCTTGTTTACTGCTAATTTACCACCACCTACAACACCAGAGATACTTAATATGTCTTGCTGGAATGAGAGAATAACTAGCAAACCAGATCTTTGCATCAGACACTTCTGAGTACTAAGATCCTGATCAAATGGTGATGACGTCCAGTTACTTTACAATCATCTACACGAGACTGGGATAGTCTGCAATATATGTTTTTAATTCAAAGAGGTCTATCCTTCACATCTAGCATGGTTAGAACTAATGTTGGATGAGAGCTAGAGAAATGTCAAATCATTTTTAATGTAAACTAAATTTTCATGTGAGCCCAAAGGGAAATAAAATTATAAAGGTAAAATCCTTTAAAAAAAAACAACAACAACAACACTCTTTTATACCTGAAAAATAGTAGTTCCTACCTAGAATACTCAGAGTCTCAGACAGGCTTTATCTATTAAAGCCCACACAGCAATAAAGGCCCAGCATGTTCAAAACTTTTCTAAAAAATGAACAAATAAATAAAATTAACTCACAACTCTCATATTAGAAACAAGAAAATAGCATACTACCCTAAGACAGTGGGCACCATGTACTACATGTTGTTCCTAGAGAAACAACTCAGGGAAAGCAAATTAATCTTGAAGAAGAGCAGACAGCTCTCAAAATTCTGCTGCCACTGTTTATACGCCAATTGGTTTAAGGTAATATCACAGATGCAACATAATTTAATTTGAAGACTCTTAGGCCTTGTTAGTGGGCAAATCCCATATTACTCATAGGCTATAAGAACACCCTTTCTCCTGGGTCCTCTTGGTACATAATTAACACCTCTGAAGAGACTTTTCAGCCAACATGCATGATAACCCTCCAAGAAGGTAATCTACTCTGTTGAATTTAATATGTTTATCCAGTTCTCATCATGTCTGAAAGGCTGTGAAAAAGATTATCAAATGGGATCTAGCCTCACCCTATAATCTAAAGTATAGACATTAATTTAGCGATAACTTCTTTTTTTTTTTAAGAAGAGAAGATCAACTGTCATGATTTAGTTCCTGTGGTCAACCAAGGGATTTCTCAAAGCTGAAGAAAGTCAACAAAGGCATTTAAGTTCAGATGAGATCTACAGTCGACTTCACAAATAGGAGTGAACCAAACAGAGGGTTGGCTGGCAACCCATTCATCCATCCATCCTACATCTATAGCCTGCTTTCAGTCTGGGGTTTGTGTGAAGATCTAGGATGCCAAGATGAATGCAACAGAGCAATGGCTTTGAAGGGTTCACTCTCTATTATCCCAAACTGTCATGTAGCATTAACAATCTGTTATGACACAGAGAAAGTGCAGTTAGTCACTCAGTCGTATCAGACTCTGTGACCCCATCGACTGCAGCCCGCCAGGCTCGTCTGTGGGATTCTCCAGGCAAAATTACTGGAGTGGGTAGTCATTCCCTCCTCCAGGGGATATTCCTGACTCAGGGATCGAACCTGGGTCTCCTGCACTGTGGGCAGATTCTTTACCATCAGAGCCACCAGGGAAGACCATGATGCAGTGAAGTGAAAGTTGCTCAGTCATGTCTCATTCTTTGCGACTCAATGGACTATACAGTCCATGGCATTTTCTAGGCCAGAGTACTGGAGTAGCCTTTTCCTTCTCCAGGGGATCTCCCCAACCTAGGGATTGGACCCAGGTCTCCCACATTGCAGGTGGCTTCTTTACCAGTTGAGTCACAAGGGAAGCCCCATGATGCAGAGATGAGTGCTATTGATAGAAATCAGCACAGACTGTTGTGGGAGCACAGAGGAGGCAGATCGAACTGACTAGGGGTCTTAGATCAACTTTTTAGTATGGTCCTGCATCTCCATCTTCTAAAATCAGAAAGTATTTCTCTAAATTTGGACCAGAATATTTTGTCCTTGAAAATGGCCTAGCAATGGATACATCAAAGTTGCCAGGCATTCTTCCTTTGGCCAAAATCACCGTTTTGCTTATATGTGTACTCTCTCTCTCTCTCGTGGACTTCATCTTTCCAACAAATCAGCGGAGTACTATTATAATTCCTATTTTTCAGATGAGGAAATTACAGCTTATAGAAAATAAGAAATATGTGCAAGAGAGCACACTCCAGATGAAACTAAAAGCAGAATTCAACTCAAGCCCGTCTGAGTCCAAAGTCCATGTTATTAAGTATAGCTTTGAGATGTTTTACTTTTTATAGGTTTCATGCCTCAGTCTTTGTGAGTCCTCTTATTAAAAGCATGCCCTCCATTGCCAGACTCCTTCTGTCCATGGAAGAGATCCATGCTTTTCATGAAATACAAATATACTGGGCAAAACTGCCAAGGGCCAGAGAAAAACTCAGCTTCAAATGAAGAAAAGAGACATATAACCCTACAGTGGAAGGGGGCTCAGTGCTGGGCAGAGGAAGCCTTGAGAATGCCCTTGATCTACCAGGGAACTGTGAACAATGGGATCAAGACTAAGAGACCTATCTTGTATCAGCGGGAGCAAGCCAGAGGGATGCAGAGCCTGTGTTTTCGCCCTTTTCCATCTTTGAGCTTCAGTTTCTTCAAGGTATCTTGGGCTCCCTTGGTCTGACAGATCAGAGGAAGATTAGTTTTACAGTCAATGTCAATGAGTCAGGCTGTCAGATGAACTGAAAATCCCATTGCTTGTTAGACAGTCTAATTATTGGGAGCCATTGACTTTCTCATAGCATCATCTGTATCACCAAGGACTACCAGAAACTGGATAATGCCTTTTCTTTCCCTCTTCCTCTCCACTCTCACCACCAGTCCAGAAGTGACTGTCTCTGTCCTTTTAGATGAACATGTAGGGAGTTTTTGTCACATTAAAGTGAGGTGGCAACATTCCAGGCCCTGTGCTGAACTCTTACTGACACACAGCCAATTCAGAATACTCACAATTCAGGAAAGAAATCAAGTGAAATGCCTAAAGATACTGTGCTAGTTTGTTCACCAATACAAGAATCCCTCCCATGCTACATGTCCTTTTGCAAAGTGACTTTGCTGCTCCTCTCACCAAGAGTTGGAGTCTATTTCCCTTCCTGTTGAGTTTGGGCTGGCCTTTGGCTTGCTTTGATCAGTGGAAGGTGATGAGAGTATTGCTATGTGACTTCCCGAAGTCAGGCCTTTATGAACTTTGCAACTTCTAGGGGTTTTTTTGTTGTTATTCTTTTGGAAAACTGAGACCAATATGATATAAAAAATCCCAGCTAGGCTTCTGCAGAAAAATTATTAAGTCATGTCCCACTCTTTGTGACCACATGGACTGTAGCCCGCCAGGTTCCTCTGTCCCTGGGATTTTCCAGGCAAGAATACTGGAGTGGATTGCCATTTCCTCCTCTAAGGGATCTTCCCAACAGAGGGATTGAATCCACATCTCCTGCATTGGCAGTTGGGTTCTTTACCACCGAGCTACCAAGGAAGCCCCACCTCTGAGCAGCCACCATCCACTGGAGTGTGCTTGTCACAGGAGACCCACATATTCTCTCTGGGGGCTTCCCATCTGGTGGAGTTGAAAACAAAATGAGATGCTGTAAAAGTGAGAACCATCCCAGCTACAGCAAATAATCATTATTGTTGCCGCATTTCTGTTTAAAAATTTTTGATAAGTTTGGAATTTGCTCATCAAGGATAATAATTGATGATTTAAAAATAATCTTATGAGTATTTCCATGACAAATATGAACTATTTAAATATAGAGTCGTGACAGAGAAATGGAAATGTACTGATTCTGATGATTAATTAAAGACGACAAGCAGAATATTATTCTCAGAGTTGCTCAGGCTTTCTCCCATTTATTTTTCCATATCTGATCTATTCTAGGGATTCAGAATAGAAAAGTCACTAAAATAAATTGAACCATCAAAATATTACTGATTCTGATGAAGCTGATTAGCATGTATATGTATGAATATGGAGTAAGTCAGCATCAAATAATATGATGGAGAATTAAGAACAAAAGAATCAGTTGAACTAATTTTAAAAAAATCTGTATTCATCTACGAAGATCAGTATGTAGTTTAATGACAAACAAGGAACATTGCGGCTTGTACTGCAGAATTCTGCAGACCCTGTAAAATGAATTATTTGCTCTAACAAATAATCCCAGTCCTTGCAAATATTTAAAATAATTCTTAATTCACTTCAAAAAACAACACCAGGATGACCATGAAGTATTCTTAAGAAAGATTCAATTAATTTGAGTTAAGTAGCACAGTTGAGAAGTAGAGTTGCAGAGTTTTGAATCAAAGTAGGTGGCATCTCAAAAGTCATCTCCTACTTACGATGTAGGGACTTCTGTGATATTTTTTTAAAATAAGAAAGGTAGAAATATTACCCCCCAAATTAACTAATATAATTCTAAAGAAGCATATTGACAGTTTGGGCTATACCTTTCTTTACTGGATATTAACATATCCACTTCAGTAACTCAAAGAAGACTTCATGGAATATTCATCGACCATAAATATAAATGGCATGAATGTAATTTTAACAAAATTTAATTTCCAGAGTATGATACATTCCAGGACAATGGAGTTAAGATAATGACAGTATTCTGCTCATACCTCGATCTTAGGGCAAGCATCTCACCAGTGTCCTCTAGAATTCTCATGTTGTGTCCTGGAGAATGCTTTGAGCCAAAGACACAAGCCCTTAATCATCTGTGGGAGAAGAATCAGATATCTTTTTTGTGATAGATCTGCCCTGAGCAAACCCCAAAACTTCTGCACTGATTTGGATGCTCAGAGGGGATAGCTACATCTGTAGGGAGAATTAAATGGGTGACTTTCACAGTTGAAGCTCAATATTGAAAAAACAAACAATCCAATCAGAAAATAACATATATCCAAAGAAGATGTCCAAGAGGCACATGAAAAGATGATGAACCTCACTAATCATTAGAGAAATATAAATCAAAATGACCCCCTCACACTGGTCAGAAAGGCCACCACCACCACCACCACCAACAACAACAACAACAAAAAACAACTACAAACAAAAAATGCTGGAGAGAGAATAGAGAAAGGGAACCCTCTTGCACTGTTGGTAGGAATGTAAATTGATACAGTCACTGTGTAAAACAGTATGGAGGTTACTTAAAAAACTAAAACTAGAACTACCATATGACCCAGGAATCTCACTACTGGGCACATACCCTGAGAAAGTGAAAAGTGAAAGTCTCTCAGTCGTGTCCGACTCTTTGCAACCCCACAGACTGTAGCTTGCCAAGCTTCTCTGTCCATGGAATTCTCCATGCCACAATATTGGAATGGGTAAAAAAACTGTAATTCAAAAAGACACATGCACCCCAGTGTTTACTGCCGCACTATTTACAGTAGCTGGGACCATGTAAGAAACCTAAATGCCCACCAACAGGTGAGTGGATAAAGAAGATGCGGTACATACACATGATGGACTAAGTTAGCCACAAAAAGAAAGAGAACCAGGTCATTTGTAGACATATGGATGGATCTAGAGTCTGTCAAACAGATTGTAGTACGTCAGAAAGAGAAAAATATCATATATTTAAGCAGATATTNAGAAGATGCGGTACATACACATGATGGACTAAGTTAGCCACAAAAAGAAAGAGAACCAGGTCATTTGTAGACATATGGATGGATCTAGAGTCTGTCAAACAGATTGTAGTACGTCAGAAAGAGAAAAATATCATATATTTAAGCAGATATGTGGAATCTAGAAAAATGGTACTGATAAAACTATTTGCAAGCAGGAATAGAGACACGAGATGTAGAGAATGAGTATGTGGACATGGGGTGTGGGGGGGACAAATTGGGAAATTAAGACTGACGTGTGGGCACTGCCATGAGTAAACCAGACAGTTAGTGGAACCTGCTTATAGTACAAGCAGCTTAGTGCTCTTTGATGTACAAGTGCTCTGTGATGACTTAGAGGGGAGGGAAGGGGTGGGGTGGGATGGAGGACCAAGAGGGAGGGGACACACACAGACACAAACATACACACACACACACAGAGCTGATTCATTTTGTTGTAGAGCAGAAACTAATACAACACTGTAAAACAATAACCCAATAAAAAAAAAAAATAAATCAAAGACCTCAACAATAACAACCTCCCCCCAAAAAGAAAAGAAAGTAAAATGAAAGAGGAGCCTTCACCCAGAAAACATTCTCGTGCAGATTCTTTGGTTTAAATTTCACATACTCTGTGAATATTTCAAGGAAAAAGAATCTTATCCTAAGAGAACAGGAAAAGAAAAAAGAAAAAAAAAAGTTGCATGCTTATGTTCAACTAATTATGTGGGGAAAACATAATATCAGAAAGGGAAGGAAAAAATAACATAAGGCTTGCTGCCTACTATGTCCTAGTGATAATCAGCAATCTTTTGAGGTAGATAATATCATCCTTATTTTCCCACATTCAAAAGTAGAGAACAAAAAAAGTGAAACTATACATCCAAGGCCACACAATAATAAAGTGAAAAACCTACAATAGGGTCATGCCTGAAACTCATCCATGCTGATTCACTGCCTCCCAAGGTCACAGAAGTCTCCAGGTACCTGGTCGAGTGTTTACTACAGTGGTTCCCCAGAACACTGCTCCCGTGAGATGTTAATAGACAGTACACAAGAGAAAACAAAGCACTGGTGTGGTCAAAGAAAGTTAAACACTGAAATGAGGTAAAACAGGTTTCATTACAATACAACTCATCAAGATAAACTATGTACTAATGTGTATTTCTAACTTCAAAAAAAAGAGAGAGAGATACTAAGCAGTTTTTCTTGTATTTTTTTAATAGTAAGACTACTTTTTTTTTGGTAGAATATTGTATACAACAAGTGTTTCAGAGGAATTTTGGGAATACTGAGCATCCTTTACCTATCCCAAGAGATAGATGCCTGAAGATTTCTGTCTTGTAACCAAACAGTAGAGCACGTATCCTAGTAATATGAGCAAAGCAAGAGGACCTTCTGCTTCATGAAATTCACCGAGAAGCTAAGCATTAAAATACATTGAATAGGACATGGCAGTCATTGGTGGCAAAAGGCTCACTATTTCTAATTTTGTCAGGTCTAGGCATGTGACAGGATTATACTCCCTGGATCCGCATGGTTGGGTAAAGTTGAAGGAATTCCAGCCAAGGAGTTGTGAGCAAAAGTGATTATGTCACTTTTAAACTGGAGCGTTTAACTGCCAGTATGAGACCTCAAAGCTCTTTTCCCCTCTCCAAGCCAACCAGCAACGTCACTGTGTCTTTGGAACGAGGACTAGAAGCAGCCAGCCAGTGGGGTGGGGGGCTCTGCACACCTCCTGTTCTAGCACAACACCAAGTTTATGAGATGGGCTTCCTCTCTTCTGCTAACGCCAGGTAACCCGTGTAGCTGCTTAGAGCAATCTGTTGACGAGGACTCTGAGGACTTGGTAGGGATAAGGAGGGAAGAATGGGGAGAGATTTACTAGCTCAGTGATGGACAGAGAAACCTGGTGTGCTGAAATTCATGGGGTTGCAAAGACAGGATTTAGCAATTGAGCAACAATGAACAACAACAGCTGCCATGAGGGAAGGAAGAATATCAGCATACAAACAAACGATCTGCTATTCCCTATTTAGGGCAAAAGGAAAGACTATTTCCAAGACTCTCTTTCCTCTTCCTTAACAATATGGAATCATTTCTCACTCTTACAACATCTCTAAGTAATTGTTATGAAAATTCAGTATTCTTGGTATGGTCCCAGAAATATACAGAAGCAAGTGAACTTTAAATAAGTATGGTGAGGAGAGTACTGACAAAGAAATTTACTGCCACACAGAAGTATCTATCCATAATGTGCCAACGTGGGCATAAGAATACAACATAATGACAATGCCATAAAAATGCTCTTAGATGTTAAGAGTTGGAGAAGAATTTCAATAGAAGAGGAATGAAGTACACTCAGCAGCTGAAAGAAATATTTAAGGATTAGTCCCAGTGAGAGATTTAAAAAAAAAAACAAAACCAACCTACATATACACTCTGCTGTGAGAATCACTTCAAAAAGTCTGTGAAAAGCTTTTTCGTCTAGTATAGATCAGAAAGTAATGCTAAAGATCTGCAATTCATGGGAGAGCTGCTAGAAAATCACAAGCAACATAAATAATTTAATAGCACTTTACCATGTGCACATTTATATTCTACCCAGTTTGGGAATAAGGAAAGCTCACATTCAGTATCTACTTCTAGAGGGTGGCCAGATAGAAATCCACCTATCTCCCTGTAGACAGCATCCACCCAGGGCAAATTCCATCAGGTCCTGAAAAGTACAGATTTGAGCTTCAGGCTTGTTTATGCCCCTCAAGAGCCACTAAAAATTCCATTTCCCAGGAGATCTTCAGCGTGGATGGACAAGCCAATGAAGCACCCTAATGTCACCGTTCACATACTATGTGAAAGCAAAGAACAAGCAAGCTATGAATTATAGAGTAGCAGAGACTCCTTAATGGGAGAAAAGAAATAGAAAATGAAAGACAGAAAAAAGGGAAGAAGATATTAAAAGGGAATATTTGACAGGTAGAGCATTCTTAGAAGACAGGAAACATTCCCTAGCAGTCATGTTCACCTGCCAACCGTGGTGTTCAATATAGGATTGCCCTTTAATGAATATTCAGTGAATGAATAAACGGCATGGATGCTTCAGTCAGTCAGTCAGTCAGTTCAGTCGCTGAGTCGTGTCCGACTCTTTGCAACCCCATGAATCGCAGCACGCCAGGCCTCCCTGTCCATCACCATATCCCAGAGTTCACTCAGACTCATGTCCATGGAGACCATGATGCCATCCAGCCATCTCATCCTCGGTCATTCCCTTCTCCTCCTGCCCCCAGTCTCTCCCAGCATCAGAGTCTTTTCCAATAAGTCAACTCTTCGCATGAGGTGGCCAAAGTACTGGACTTTCAGCTTTAGCATCATTCCTTCCAAAGAAATCCCAGGGCTGATCTCCTTCAGAATGGACTGGTTGGATCTCCTTGCAGTCCAAGGGTCTCTCAGGAGTCTTCTCCAACACCACAGTTCAAAAGCATCAATTCTTCGGTGCTCAGCCTTCTTCACAGTCCAACTCTCACATCCA
>SJYV01018097.1:3248056-3286771 GCA_006410875.1 Neotragus pygmaeus | reverse complement strand
GGACTGCAAGGAGATCCAACCAGTCCATTCTGAAGGAGATCAGCCCTGGGATTTCTTTGGAAGGAATGATGCTAAAGCTGAAAGTCCAGTACTTTGGCCACCTCATGCGAAGAGTTGACTTATTGGAAAAGACTCTGATGCTAGGAGGGATTGGGGGCAGGAGGAGAAGGGGACGACAGAGGATGAGATGGATGGATGGCACCACGGACTCGATGGACATGAGTCTGAGTGAACTCCAGGAGTTGGTGATGGACATGGAGGCCTGGCGTGCTGCGATTCATGGGGTCGCAAAGAGTCGGACACGACTGAGCAACTGAACTGAACCGAATGTTTCAATTAGGAGACCTAATAAACAGGATCTATAAAATTAATAAGGATCAAAGGACTAATAAATAAGGACAAAAAATAAGGATCTACAAAACTACCAACAGAAATGTAAGATTTTGACATATTTTAATTTCATTTGTATATAATTCAAAAAAAATTTAAGCATGCCTAAGGAAAGCAAAAATTGTAGAAACAGATGCTTTGGAAATTCTGCAAGAGCTTTACATTTATACATTGGCATGCCTCCCACAGGATCCTAAAACTCACTCCATATTCTTTATGTGCTTAAATAATACAAACATACCCAACAGTTTCCTGCTATGGAGACTTAGACACAGGCCTCAATTTCCCTCATTACCAACATCACATCCCTTGAAAGAAAGCTGAAATTTATTTTTTGTTTGTTTGTTCTGGCTGAGCCACATAGCCTGTGGGATCCTAACTTCCTGACCAGGGATTGAACCCGTGCCCTCAGCAGCAAAAGCATGGGGTCTTAACCACTGGACTGCCAGGGGATTCCCCAAAGTTGAAATTTCTTGACTCTCAATCACTGGTTAAATGTTCCTCCAGTAGGCTGCAATTTCAAGTACTATGCCACAGAGTGGAGAGATTCCATCATTAATATTTCTATATAGAACAAACACAAGCCTCTCTATGAAATGATTGCTGCTCAGTAGCTAAGCTGCGTCTGACTCTTTGTGACCCCATGAACTGCAGCACCCCAGACTTCCCTGTCCTTCACTATCTCTTGGAGTTTGTTCAAACTCATGTCCACTGAAAAGATATGCTTACTCAGAATCTCATCTGGTTCAGCTTAACAGATGAAAAGGGGGGCCAAAAAAGAAAAAATTGAAAATTGAGAGGAAGCAGTGTTATAGATTTTCAGTGTTATCCATATCCCATGTCACTTCTTTCAAAGCCCTACTAATGACTGGTCACTTTGCATCTGTCATTCA
The DNA here is from genome assembly GCA_006410875.1 of Neotragus pygmaeus. Classification (NCBI taxonomy): domain Eukaryota; kingdom Metazoa; phylum Chordata; class Mammalia; order Artiodactyla; family Bovidae; genus Neotragus; species Neotragus pygmaeus. Next base: position 3,285,488 of record SJYV01018097.1, on the reverse strand, counting down.
GTCACACACAGCCAGCAAAATATGTAGTTACCAGTCTTCTACTAATTAAAACTATAAAAGTAATCAGGAGAGGCAATTGGCCAACAAACACGAAAATGCAACAAGGAAACAAAAAGTGATAACGCTGAAGTGAAATGCGAGTTGCAAGTAAACGATGTTACAAAAGAAATAGCTGACTATGGGAACGGTGCTGTTCTAGAAACTGCATATGAAACTAGAAGAGCTTCAGTTCAGTTTAGTCCAGTCGCTCAGTCGTGTCCGACTCTTTGCGACTGCATGAATTGCAGCATGCCTAGTGAAGGCAAAGTTACTGACAAAAATGTAGGAGGTGATTATTGTGAAAGATGGAAGATGTACTAGAGGAACTGATGCCTGTAAAACACTCAACAATGTAAAATCAAAACCTTCACATTTTATCACATTGAGAGCACAGAGGATGAAAGGCTGGAAACTGCCCCAAACTTAGAAAGTTCTGAGGATGAAAATTTGCCAGGGTATAGAAAAGATGCTCAGTCTGACTTGAGAGTCATACTATCAGAAAAAGGAGGCAGGTGTTGTTCAAACTACTCTTGATAAGTGTTTTCCAAAAGAAAAAAAAAAGCCCTTTAATTATAATATTTCTAATGTTTTAAATTCCACTGTACTAGTATTAGTTAGCTGTATTAGTCTTAACATCATTATTTTCCTATACGTGTTTAACAGACAGTAAGATAGTTTTAATTGCTTTGCTGGAAATTTTACAGGTCGTGGGACCTCCAGTTTTCACCATCTATGACTGTGATTGCTTTCTACAGTTTCAGTTTGCATGACTATCCTGCAGTCCCACCCTCATCTGTACGTCAAACTCATGACAAGCTCTGAGTGGGGCAAATAAAAGTCATGGCTAGTGAGTCACAAATTGAAAAGCTGTGCCAGCAACTAGAGTCTNTTTACAATATTGTGGTGGTTTTTGCCATACATTGACATGAATCAGCTATGGGTGGACATGTGTTCCCCATCCTGAACCCCCCTCCCACCTCCCTCCCCATCCCATCCCTCAGGGTCATCCCAGTGCACCAGCCCTGAGCACCCTGTCTCATGTATCGAACCTGGACTGGCGATCTGTTTCACACATGATAACATACGTTTCAATGCTATTCTCTTAAATCATCCCACCCTCGCCTTTTCCCACAGAGTCCAAAAGTCTGTTCTTTACATCTGTGTGTCTCTTTTCCTGTCTCACTTATAAGATCATTGTTACCATCTTTCTAAATTCCATATATAAGTGTTAATATACTGTATTGGTGTTTTCTTTCTGACTTACTTTGCTCTGTATAGGCTCCAGTTTCATCCACCTCATTAGAACTGGTTCAAATGCATTCTTTTTCATGGCTGAGTAATATTCCATAGTGTATATGTACCTCGGCTTTCTTATCCACTCATCTGCCAATGGACATCTAAGTTGCTTCCATGTCCTGGCTATTGTAAACAGTGCTGCAATGAACTGGGGTACACGTGTCTCTTTCAAACCAATTGTTGATAATAAAACATTTTGAAACAATTGCAGAAACGAATGTAATATAATATCAACAAATGACTATCAATTTTGTGAAATATCATGGCATTCTAGTTATAATAGGATATTTCTTTAGTTTTTAAAGATGCACACCAATATATGCAGAGTTAAGATCAAATTATTTCTAAAAACTGACTTAAAATATGTGAGCAGAAACAGAAGAGTATAGATGAACCAAGTATGCCAAAAACCTAAATAACCACTGAATCTGACTGAAGGTAAATGGGTATCCTTCATAATATTCCTACTCCTACTGAGGCAAAAGGAGAAGAGGGCAGTAGAGGGTGAGATGGTCGGATGGCATCACCAATTCAACAGACATGAGTTTGAACAAACTCTGGGAATAGTCAAGGACAGAAAAGCCTAGCACACTTCAGTCCATGGAGATGCAAAGAGTCAGACACAACTTGGTGACTAAGAACATCCTTTTGAGTACTTTGACATAATCTACAAAGAGTCGGACACGACTGAGTGACTGAACTGAACTGAACAATAATTTTTAAAGTGACCATGCACTGGTTACAGTGACTGCCACATAGTAAGCACTCAATAAATATTAATAAGCAGCTGTTGGCATCATCATTATCATCCATGATTCCTGAAGCCCAAACGACTATGAGTTAATAAGTATAAAAATTACTTTTGGCTCAATATAAGAATGAGCATTTTAAAAGTAAAAGGTCTATGAAGATGGAGATACACTGTCTCCAGAGGTGGTGGCCCACAGAATACTCATAATAAAAAAAAATCAGCAGCATTTACTCAGCACTTATAATGTGGCAGACATGGGTCTAAGCACTTTCCACATATTGCCTCACTTAATCTTTGCAACACCACCAGAAGAAAGGTACCCTTACTATCCCCAGCAGAGCAATGCCAGCAGAGATTGATCACTTAGGGGGAATGCTGCAGAGGAGGGTCAAGGTGAACAGCTTTGCTAGTTGCCCTTTACCATCCCTGACAACCCTGAACTCTTCTGATTCAATGAACATATCACTCAAATGAATTGTTCAGGCCAAGCCAGATGGCTTGTGCACAGCCAGGGAACAGGCAGATATTCTTTGTTTTACTTACTGGAAGATCTTTAAACATCACCTTTCCCTTTCGGGCTGGAGACTAACCCCCTCAAGAATTTAATTATCTGTAAGCAAGGGATAACATCGTCAAGAAAAAGGCTACATTTCAACTAGCTCATTTATCCATTTTCAAATTTCCCATAAATTAGAGGGAAGCATTTTCCCCAGCCTGCCATTTGACCAGGAATGTCCGTGGTATGTCTTTGTCAACAAGTGTCAGAATGTAAATCCATATTACAAAAAACTAAAGTTGGTGTAAAAGCTGTCATCATATATTATATTATTTGGAAAGAAATACTGGTGACCTTATCCAGTATGACTGTTATAATAGTAATAAAATTGAATCTTGGAAGATTACACTTCTGGTCAAAGTAGTAAAATGTGACCTTATTCTATTCAACATTGACATTTATTATATTAATTCACATGTAAAAAGCTGCATTAAAATGCTATTAAATCCCTGGTTAGGAATGGGAATATTTAAGAACTACAGAAGTAAGATTTAACTTTACCAGTCATTCACAGCATTAAGTCTGTTTGATGCAAATCAAACTAAATCTCCCTCACCAATATCTGGTTCAGTTCTCACTTTATTATTATTACCATCTCTTTCATACAGAGGTGTTTTTTTTTTTTTTTTTCCTGATGTCTCTTCAAACATTTTATAAACCTTAACTCATTTTCATCACACTCTGGAGGAAAAGGTAACACAGAGCAATGAATACACGAACTTGACTCGGAGGATCAAGACATCTGCTTGTGAGAGAGACCTCCTGCTCACCCCTATAAAAGCACGCTTAGCGTTAAGTTCTATCAGTCACTGTACAAAGCCCCAGGAAGAATGCTGAGGTGCAGGGGTGAGGGGCCACAGTCAGGCAACTAGGCGGACTTCCCTGAACGGCCACCAGTTGGAAAGAAGGCAACATTTCAGATATTACACCAGCAAAGTGGTTTATTTCTTAAGGCTGGTCAAGGTTTTACAGGACGTTCCCTCCCTTAAATATAAGTTCTGCAAAAGTTTCAGTCTAGGGGTAGAATATAAAATAGCACAGTGAATTAAAAGCAAAGCCCAGACACAAGGTTTGCTTTCTCTTAATCATTAACCCAAAGTCCCAGGCTAGCTGTGGTAGCTCTCAGCTCTTTCCAGTGTGTTTCTCCCCATTCTCACCAATGGTTCTAGGCTCCAACAAAAATCAACTTTTTGCTGTGTGTTTTCTCATGTCTTAGTTTATACTGTTTTCTGTTCTGAAAACACTATATGTGTTCTTTCTATCATTAGGTTAGGTTAAGTATTGTTGTTATAACAAGCAAGTGCTTTGTAATGATAAACTTCCTGACTGTTACTGGTCCACTGTGGCCAGTAGGTCAGCTGTGTCCACTCTTTTCACTCAAGCATCCAGGCAGACAGGGCAACTACTAGCTCTAACATCACTAGGAGACCTTCCAAGGCAAAAGAAAACTATAAGATCTTGCACCAGGTGCTGAGTCTCGACATGATTCATGGCCATAACTAGTCAGGAACCAGAAGCGCAATTCAACCACGGGCCTGGAAGGAAGGAGAAGTAAACATGTCTGGCCACCATCACCAATCACTCATTATTTCCACATCTCCCAAGTCTTACAATTCTTCCACATACAAGGGGACTTCTGCTTCCTCAGAAAGACAGCCCTGGTGCCTCTTGCTGAAAGGCAACTGTTCACACTGTTAATACACGTAACAAGTTATTCTGCTTCTTAAGGCCCTTGTGACTGCGAGAACAGTGTCTCTGCTGGGATTCTATGCTTCCCAGAATGCCTTGCCAGACAAGGATGTCTGCATAATGGGAGGTTCAACTCTAAAGACTTCAAATACCCTGGAGGCTAGTAACATTTGACATGTAATAAAACTGTAAATTTTTTTTCCTATTTATATCACAAAGATGCTTAAAACTACATTAAAAAGATCATAAAGATGAAATAAAAAAATAAGCCCATAATCCCACCATCCTAAACTGACAACTGTTTTCATTTCTTTTCCGTCGAGCCTTGCTTAAAGAATATCCATGTCCTTTACATATCTATGTGCACAGAGGGACAGGGAGAATGCTAAATAGAAGATAAGTGACAGCCCAGTCAACATGCTTTTTACCCTTCCCCAAGACAAGAAGACATCAGTTTGAATCCTAAGACTGATTTGTATTTTATGAAATATGAGTACCAGTGACTTAAAGATTCTAAGCTCTGTAACAGTCACCTTCATTCATGAATAACAGTATGTTTATATCCTTCATCACCAGTTCTTGACTCAGCTCTAGAAGACATTGCCTCTAGTGACAGAAGCTTGGTTTCCATCATTACAGGAAGAGAAAAAAGTAAGACTATGTGCTAAGTCTCACACAAGCATAGAGAATATCAGTGGAAAGAAGAAAACTGCCAGTGTTATCACGTTTTGGTTCATTGTTAAGACACGATTAACAAGACCTAACAACATGAAAGTTTTAACCACACTCTTGAAATCATCTTATTTTATTGTCCTTCTGTTTTATTTGACTCATCTACTTCATTTGTTTTTAAATATGGTTCTAATGGGAAAGGTAGACAACATGTAGGAACAGATGGGGAATGTAAGCAGAGGGGAGTTTCTAAGCTGATGACTTACTTTGTATGACACATTAATGGTGAACGCATAGCACTGTGCTTCTGGTTTTTGTTGTTTTTTAATTTTTTCACAAATTTATATTCCTTGCGGTCATTTCTCCCACCCACCAACCTGTCTCTCGTAACTACCAATCTGATATGTGTAACCATGATTTTCTTTTTTTCTGTTGTTCTTTTGCGTTTTGTTTTTAAGATTCCACATATAAGACAGATCATATGGCATTTCTCTGATTTATTTCCCATAGCATAATGCTATCTACATTCAAACATGCTGTCACAAACAGATTTCATTCTTCTTTTGTGGTTGAATAATATTTCATTTACACACACACACCACAATGCCTTATCCATTTATCTATGTAAAGACACTTTAGTTTTTCCATATCTTGGCTGCTGCAAATAATGCTGCAATGAACATGGAGGTGCATATATCTTTTTGACCTAGTGTTTTCATTTTCTTTAGGTAAATACCTAAAAGTGGAATTTCTAGATCATCTGGTAATCCTATTTTTATTTTTATTTTTTGGAACTTCCATACTGTTTCCCATAGTGGTTATATGAATTTATATCCCCACTCTACTTCGTGGTTCATATGGTGAAGAATCTGCCTGCAATGCCAGAGACCCAGGTTTGATCCCTGGCTTGGGAAGATCACCTTGAGAAGTGAATGGCTACCCACTCCAGTATCATGGTCTGGAGAATTCCATGGACAGAGATGCCTGATAAGCAATAGTCAATGGAGTTGCAAAGACTTGGACACAACTGAGCTACTATTGAAAGTACACAAAGGGTCCTTTTTCTCTACATCCTTGCTGACACTTGTTATTTCTTGTGTTTTGATAACTGCTATTTTAACAGGTAGGTACAAGGTCTACTCTCATTGTGGTTTTCATTTGCATTCCCTGATGATTCATTATGTTAAGCATTTTTTCATGTATCTATTAACCATCTGTATGTCTTACTTAGAAAAATATCTATTCAGATTTTCTGTTTTTTAATTAGATTTTTTTGTTTTCTTACTATTGAGTTGTATGAGTACCTCATATATTTTAGATGCTAAGCTCCGGTTTCATTCTTTTGTATGTTGTTGGCCAGTTTCTCCAATGCCATTTACTGAAGACTCCTTATCTGATTGTATATTCTTTCATCTTTGTTGCCTCCTTAATATACCAGATATGCCTGGATTTATTTCTGGAATCCCTATCCTCTTCCATTGATTTATGTGCCTACTTGTAGGTCAGTATCATACTGTTTCATTTGCTACAGCTTGGTAATATAATTTGCTGTATCTTTGAAATCAGGGCATGTGATGACTTTTTTGAGATTGCTTGGCTGTTGTTCTTTTTGAGATTGCTTTGGCTGTCTGGGGTTTTATGTGGCTCTATACAAATGGTAGCTCAGTTGGTAAAAAATCTGCCTGCAATGCTGGAGACCCCAGTTCAATTCCTGAGTCAGGAAGGTCTGCTGGAGAAGGGATAGGCTACCCACTCCAGTATTTGTGGGCTTCCCTTGTGGCTCAGCTGGTAAAGAATTTTCCTGCAATGTGGGAGACCTGGGTTCGATCCCTGGGTTGGGGAGATCTCCTGGAGAAGGGAAAGGCTACCCATTCCAGTGTTCTGGCCTGGAGAATGCTATGGACTGTATAGTCCATGGGATCACAGAGTTGGACAGGACTGAGTGATTTCTACTTTCATAAAAATTTTAGGATTGTTTGTACTATTTCTTTTAAAAATGCAATTGGAATTTTCATAAAGATTGCACTGATGGCTTTAGTTTTCTGTATATAATATCGTGTCATCTGCAAGCAGTGACAGTTTTGCTTCTTTCTTTTCAATTTGGATATCCTTTTTCTGTTTTTTTCTTGCCTCACTGCTTTGGTAAGGCTTCCAAGACTAGGTTGAATGGGATTGGTGAGAATGGGCATGCTTGTCTTTTTCCTGATCTTAGAAAGAAGGCTTTCAGCTTTTCAGCACTAAGAATGATGTTAGGTATGGGCTTGTCGTATAGGCCTTTATTGCCTTGAGGTAAATTCCCTCTATACCCACTTTGTTGAGAACATTTCTCATAAAAGAGATGCTGAATTTTGACAAATGCTTCTTTTGCATCTACTAATAATATTGTATAACTGATATCCTTCATTTGGCTAACATGATGTATCACATTGACTGATCTGTGGACCATCCTTGCACCCCTGGAACATCCCACTTAATCATGGTGTATGATCATTTTACTGTATTGTTGAATTCAGTTTGCCAATATTTTGTCGACAATTTTTTTTGCATGTATGTTAATCAGCGATTCATGCGTGCACGCTCAGTCACTTCAGTAGTGCCCAACTCTTTGCAACCCCATGGACTATAGCCTGCCAGGCTTCTCTGTCCATGGAATTTTCCAGGGAAGAATACTGGAGTAGGTTGCCATTTCTTCCTTCAGGGGATCTTCCTGACCCAGGGATTGAACCCCATCTCCTGTGTTTCCTGCAATGGCAAGTGAATTTTTTACGAATGAATCTGAGAAGCCCTCATCAGTGATATTGGCCTGTAATTCTCTTTTCTTGTGGTAGTCCTGTCTGGCTTTGGTATTAGGGTAATTTTGGTAACATAAAACAAGTTTGGAATTTTTCCCTCCTCTTTTAATTTTCGGATGAGTTTGAGAAGGACTAGTTATTAATTCTTTTCCAAGGTTTGGCAGAATTCACCAGTGAAGGTGTCTGAATTCTCATTTACCAGGACGCTTTTGGTTACTAAATTGGTCTGTTCTGATCTGCTATTTAACCACCATTCAGTCTTGGTAGGCTGTATACTTCTAGGAATTTAAATTTTTTCTAGGTTGCTCAATTGGTTTACATGCAGCTATTCATCATAGTCTCTTACAGTCCTTTGCATTTCTGTGGCATAAGTTGAAATGTCTTCTCTCTTCTCATTTATTGAGTCTTCTCTCTTTTAACTTGGTGAATCAAGCTAAAGTTTGTCAATTTTGTTTCTCTTTTCAAAGAACCAGATCTTGGTTTTGCTGCTATTTTCTATTGTCTCATTGGCTTCCCTGGTGGCGCAGAGGTTAAAGTGTCTGCCTGCAATGTGGGAGACCTGGGTTTGATCCCTGGGTCGGGAAGATCCCCTGGAGAAGGAAATGGCAACCCACTCCAGTATTCTTGCCTGGAGAATCCCATGGGTGGAGGAGCTTGTTGGGCTACAGTCCACGGGTCACAAAGAGTCGGACACGACTGAGTGACTTCACTTTCACTTTATTAGTTTCTATTTCACTTATTTCTGCCCTAGTCTTCATTATTTCGTTCCCTCTACTAACTTGAGGATTTGTTTTTATCTTCTTTTTCCAGTTCCTTGAGGTGTAAAGTTTGAGACTTTTCTTGTTGCCTTCTGTAGGCACTTATCGTTACGAATTNTTGAGTCTTCTCTCTTTTAACTTGGTGAATCAAGCTAAAGTTTGTCAATTTTGTTTCTCTTTTCAAAGAACCAGATCTTGGTTTTGCTGCTATTTTCTATTGTCTCATTGGCTTCCCTGGTGGCGCAGAGGTTAAAGTGTCTGCCTGCAATGTGGGAGACCTGGGTTTGATCCCTGGGTCGGGAAGATCCCCTGGAGAAGGAAATGGCAACCCACTCCAGTATTCTTGCCTGGAGAATCCCATGGGTGGAGGAGCTTGTTGGGCTACAGTCCACGGGTCACAAAGAGTCGGACACGACTGAGTGACTTCACTTTCACTTTATTAGTTTCTATTTCACTTATTTCTGCCCTAGTCTTCATTATTTCGTTCCCTCTACTAACTTGAGGATTTGTTTTTATCTTCTTTTTCCAGTTCCTTGAGGTGTAAAGTTTGAGACTTTTCTTGTTGCCTTCTGTAGGCACTTATCGTTACGAATTTCCCTCTTAGAACTGCTTTTGCTGATCCCACAAGTTTTGGTATATTTCCATTTCTACTTGTCTCAAGGTATTTTTTGACTTTTCTTTCTATTTCTTCTTTGACTCACTGGCTGTTCAATAGCATGGTGTTTAATCTCACATATTTGTGAATTTTCCAGGCTTATTCATTTAATAAATTTTTGTTTTTATTTTATTGTGTACTTTCTATTTAGGTAAGATGAGTTGAACACTTTCTTGAACAAGGTAGAATATCCATGCATAGTACAATTTTCCTGTTACCCATACTACCAAACAGGCACTAAGAAGTCTTGCCAGAGGTTAATAAACAAGCTGGTTGGTCATTTAACCCATTTAGTTTACTTAAGAACAAGTAAGTCTTAAACTGTACTCAGAACTGCTTCTATATTAAGCAAGAAAGTTACCCAAATATCTTGAAATCTTATTAAATTTCACAGTAGTGATTTCTTGCCTATTTTATATTTTAAATTGATAGATTATTACATTTTCAAGGTTTAATATTTTTAAAATTTTGTGTTCAGCTTTCACCACCTCCACAAGAACATATAACCTATAATCTTACATTTTAAAAAGAGTTTTGTTATATACCATAGTTATTGATCTAAATAAAATATTCCTTACCTGTTTCAAAAGAATACAGTGGGAATACAATGTGACTATTTACAAATATTTACCACTCTACAATTCATACACAATCTTCCAAACCTANAAAAAGAGTTTTGTTATATACCATAGTTATTGATCTAAATAAAATATTCCTTACCTGTTTCAAAAGAATACAGTGGGAATACAATGTGACTATTTACAAATATTTACCACTCTACAATTCATACACAATCTTCCAAACCTACTCTATTATAAATACTATTGTCTATTTTTTTAAGAGTTTGATAATAGCTACTTCAAATATAAACATTCTCTGGGAATTCGTTAAAATGAAAGAACTATCTTCTTACAAATGACGATAGACAGTTGCTAGTACATTTCTCTTCAATTTTAATACTGTTTCAATATTCATGAAACATTCAGCAGTTCAATAACTGTTTTCATGAGCTGTGCCTTCATTAAAATGCAAAACATTAAACACCTGAAATGCCGCTCAAGCTATTCCTAAGAGACAAATTTTGGTAATAAATGAAAGGGATACATGTTTTAGATGAAAAAGTCAGTCACCGCTGATAAAGAATTTATAGCAGAATGTTCCAATAGAGTAGAAGAAAGCAATATGAAAAGAAAATCAATATTCACTATAAGCAGCTACCTCAATATGAAACAAAGATCAAAAAGCCTAAATTAAACAGTGNCAGAATGTTCCAATAGAGTAGAAGAAAGCAATATGAAAAGAAAATCAATATTCACTATAAGCAGCTACCTCAATATGAAACAAAGATCAAAAAGCCTAAATTAAACAGTGATCAAATTTCTATACAAAAAATTAAACACACACAGAACCTATGTTTCCAGTTACCTAAATCTGTATAATGAAATACTGCAAAACTCAGAGACTTAAATAACAGTTGTCATTCATTACTTCTCTGGTCTCCTTAGATCAAGAGCTTTGGAGCATCTCCTACAGCATGTCTGTCCCTGGACCTCTGATGAGGTTGCAGTCAGACAATGGCTGTGTTATATCGAAGGCTTCTTTGTACACACGACTAGCTGGGAAGACTCTAACTATGAGGGGCACTCGTTTAGTTTTATGGCATCTCCTTGTAGTCTCTCCAGCACAGTCACTTCAGGGTGGTCAGATTTCTCACATTTTACTTTGGGATTGCCAAGACATACGTCCCAAGACAGAGAATAAACCAAGCAAAGCCAAAATTCTTTAAGGACCCATCCTTAAACTCACACAGCCTCACTTCTGCCACTTTCTGTTGGTCAAGGCATCTACAAAAGTCCACCCAGATTTAAGTGGAGGGAACACACAGCTCTCCTCTTGATAAGAGTATCACTGTCATACTGCAGTCAGAGCATGTAGCATCATACATATTTTGATGTGCTCCTATCTCTGGAAAATCCAACCTACCATGCTTAGCCAAACAGGTCACCTACACTTGGAAAATTGATCAACAATATAATCTGCAAGGAAAAAAATAATACCCAAACTTCAATGTCTGCTTGAGGTTTACAAATTGAACTGGGAAGAATAAACACTTATTAACTTAAAATACCAGACTTGATCAGAGTCTCAGTTTTCAAAAATATTATTGTTGTTGTTTAGTTGCCAAGTCATGTCCACCTCTTTGCGAACCCATGAACTGTAGCCTGCCAGGCCCCTCTGTCCACAGAATTTCCCAGGCAAGAATACTGGAGTAGATTGCCATTTCCTTCTCTAGGTAATCTTCCCTACCCAGGAATCAAACCATCACCTTCACTGGTAGCTGGGTAATTTAGCACCGAGACACCAGGGAAGCTTTTGAAAATATTAACCTGACTAGAACTAGCATGAAAAGGAAACTATAAGATTGACACAAAAATTACAATTCAAATACATTATCACTTCTTCTGGAATATCACTGGCTTTAACAGATTCATTTTGAACAGTTAGCCCTGGTGATATCTGTGTAGAGAGGTGCTTGTTTTTCTTTGAGGAAGGCATTAGCTTCCTTTTGAAATTTTTGCTAAAACAAAACTTAAGTTGAAAGTGACAAAGCTGCAAAGTCAAACTGATTCAGGGCAGGGTGACCATTCATTCACCCATTCATTCATTATTTACTAGATATCTACTACAAGCCAAATAGTGGGCTAGGCACTGGAGACACAGCAGTGAATGTTGCTGCTGCTAAGTCACTTCAGTCGTGTCTGACTCTGTGTGACCCCGTAGACGGCAGCCCACCAGGCTCCCCCGTCCCTGGGATTCTCCAGACAAGAACACTGGAGAGGGTTGCCATTTCCTTCTCCAATGCATGAAAGTGAAAAGTGAAAGTGAAGTCGCTCAGTCATGTCCAACTCCTAGCAACCGCATGGACTGCAGCCTATCAGGCTCCTCCATCCATGGCATTTTCCAGGCAAGAGTACTGGAGTGGGGTGCCATTGTCTTCTCCTACAGCAGTGAGTAAGTGATACAAAAATCTCTGCCAGCATAGGTCCTATATTCTAATATGTTGCTAATTTTCATGTTGCTGCAGAAAAGCAAGTCTGTTGTCTTGGTCAGTCATGAGAAGAGAAGGCAACTGAGGATGCAGCCAGGAGGCGCTCCAGCATCCTGATGGGTTGGTTTGAGGAGATGTACCTACAAAGAAAAGTAAAAACGAATTTCCAGGACACAGGAAAATAGGAGGAATGGGAGGTATCTAAAGTCAGGAGAAAACTATGGTTCTAGGAAAAGGGAGGGCTCAAGCATATTAAGTAATCTGAAGACGAAAGACCATAACAAATAGAGCTTGGCAAACTCTACTAGAGGAAACTAGGGGATACATAACACATACTGCTTCCAACAGCCTCTAAATGGGCAGAAACAGGACTACTTTCTCACCCTACAGAGAAGGACTGTTATGTGAATACTACAGAATTCTAAACCACATTTTTGTGGATAAGGAGCTCTAGGGTAGGGTTTCTTAACCATACCACTAGTGGCGTGGTTAGGTGTAAGGTGCATCTCACGATATTTAAAGAGAGAGGAGGAGTAGAGATTTAGGTCATGTACACATCCTGGGCAATTATGCCTGACCCCCAGAGCACCCTACATTCAGATCTACATCAACACATGTGTCAATGAGCAAAGAATTCTGGGAGCCACCCTCCCATAGTACCTGACAAGTATTAGGCATGGGAAGATTACAGTGAAGCAATTAGGTAAACTATTAAAGTGAATGAGAGAGAACTCACAGTGTTACATGGGACACCAGGAGGTATTGAGTTGGGAAGTAGAAAGAGTGATCAGGAGCGTGGTTCTGGCCAACCCTTGCTTTCTGTTGTGTGACTTTAAGTAAGTATAATTAACTACATTAACTTCAGCATTAGATCATGTGTCAGCAAAGTCTGTCTCAGTGAAAAAAAAACAAAACAAAAATTTTACAAGTCAGCGGTCTGAATGGGGTCTAATGCCCCAAATTTTCACAAGGTAAGGTGATGGGCTTCCTGGAGAATTCAGATACTCATAACAACAACTAATTAAGATGTAACTGAGAGCTGGTTTATCACAAATCCAAGACCTTTTGCTTATGTATGATGGTTGCACTAAGTATATAATTTTCAATGTGTCTTATATTCACCCCAGCCTTCCGGCCTGGTTCCTGGCTTTCTTGGGGCTGAAAAATGGGTAAAAGTGGCTCCAAGGGCCTAAACAGAGAAAAGAACTAGGGAGCCAAGTCTACGTTATATGGATTCTGGATTGTGGAAGAGGAAGCAAGAAGAAATCTGGACCAAGTAAGAACTCAGGAGAGAGATCACGAAAGCGGTGTTTGAATGGCTCTGGAGGGCCCCAAAATGATGGGAAGTGGAAAAATTCTGCTGAGGGAAATGAACTAGCTCTTGCTTTTTTTTTTTTCCTCTTTGAGAGAAGCAAGACTGAGTTTCCTTTGAATTAACCTTAAGCATCTGAGCTGTACTTCTTAAATACAGCTCTGTATAGGGAATGAGCCACCTGAGGACCTCAAAATGCGTTCAGATGTCACAGCATCAAGCCTACAGCTCTCCTACAAGCTGAAAGGGAAGTTTACCAAGTAGACAATCTGGGAGTGACTAATATGTACCCAAAACCCATCCCTGAAGGGTTTCTCTATATAGAGAAACTCCCGATGCATTTTAAAATAAGTCACAGAACAGAAATAACTACACATAGAATACTCTAGCCCAGCCCATCAGCAATCCATGAGCCATCCGATTAGCAACCTATGCTCAGACACCCAGGACGATCCTGCATAGGAAGACAGTAGATCCCACTGCCCTCCGGCACCTCCCCCTCACACAAGGTCACCCTACTGCATAGGGGGCATGCACTGACTTGGTGATGAGCACAGAGGAGGAGGAGATAAACCAGCCCAGAAGTACTTTGATCCTCTTTTTTATTTTGTCTCTTGTATTTTCCTTTTGGGCCAATGACTTCTTTGAAACACTAATAATTTACACTTCAGGCAGATGTCAAAGCATAGGAATGCCCTGAATAATAATTACTGCCCTGGTGAGAGAATCAAGCCTCTCAAAGAAACTGCAAGTTAATTAGCTATAGACCTATTTACCTTTAGGACAGAGAAGAAGGCAAGGAACGGTGGATTAGAACTTGCCTTTAATTTATGGTCTTTATTAATTCTGGCATCTCAGTCAGTCTGTGAGACCTGATTTCTGTCAATCCAGCAAGGACCAGAATGAGGAAGGGGAAGAAGCATTCTGGTGGACAGAGGATACTAACTGAGCATCAGGACACCCAGAAGAAAAACTTGACCTTTTGTTGGTTTCTGTCATGTTCCCAATGATTCAGCAATTTTGTTTATCACTACAGGAAATGATCTCTTGTAACCTTACTGCAACACCCGTACCTATGTTGTGGAAAAAGTTTAAGAGGACAGGTTGAGAAATAAGATTTATAACCGAGCGAAGAGAAATGTTAGTTGCTAAGTCGTGTCTGACTCTCTGCAACCCTACGGACTGTACCCCGCCAGGGTCCTCTGTCCATGAAATTCTCCAGGCAAGAAGACTGGAGTGTGTTGCTGTTTCCTCTCCAGGGAATCTTCTGAACCCAGGTTTCCCTCATTGCAGGCAGATTCTTTACCATCTGAGCCACCAGGGAAGCCCAAACATCTATTCAAAATCATGTTTCTATAAGTATTTTATTCTTATCATTCCTAATTCTTATTACCATTTCTGAGAAATATTTTATTTAGCTTTTTGGAAAAAGCCACATTTTAAAGAAGCATTTGATGAGACTCTCCTTCCTTGTTTACATGTTTCCGCAATGATGGCTGCTTTTCCACATGACCCTCTCTCAGAAGAAGAGCCGCTCTGCCAGCTGATGTTGGATGCTACCAGAGGTGTGGACAAGCACGCCTCCTGCAGAGGGCTGGGCGCTGTTTCTCCCAGCTTTACTGGGAATTCTTATGTTCAAGCAATCCCCTAGGACAAGGCCTTAGAAATTTATCAGAAGTGGCTCCTGTTCTCAGTTGCTGAGAAGAAACTGCATGCTATGAATATACCCACACTGAATGAGCATCTTGAATAGAAAATAGAACCTCAAGATTTTTTTTTTAACAGTCCTACTCCCAATACATCCTGCATTGTATTTGAGCTGTACTAGTTTGCTGAGGCTGTCATTACAAAGTGCTACAAAGCAGGTGGCTTAAACAACAGAAATTTGCTATCTCACAGTTTGAAGGTTAGAAGTTCAAGATCAAGGTATCAGCAGGCTGGGTTCCTTGGGGGTCTGTGAGGGAGAGATCTGCCTTTGGTCTGTAAATGGCTGTCTGGAGGCTATTCCCCTTCTCATCATCTTCCTGTTGTGACTATCTCTGTGCTTCTATTTCTTTTTTAGTAAACACACCAGTCACATTGGATGAGAGTGAGCTCTAACCACCTCACTTTAAATGGATTCCCTCTGTAAAGACCCTATCTCCAAATACATTAATAGTTACTTTCTAAGGTATTAGGGTTAGGACTCTAACATACCTTTTTTTTTTTAAATTGGAGGGGACACAACTAACAGGGACCAAAGGGAAAAAGAAATCTGACTTTTAAAAGTCATCTGTCAAAGAGAAATGATATCACTGTTACTCATTTCTTGTACTGTTTGTTGGCTTGAATAAGCATCTATTCTATGCTGTGTGGTGGGAAATGGGAAAATATTATGTAATCCCCATGCTCCTGAAGCCACCTCCTCTTAGAGATGTGGATGGCCTGAAGACCAGTTGTGCTAGAGTCTGAATTTCTCTTTCCTTCTCCCTTGCTCTAATTAAAAGCAGCGGCATTGCAATGCTGGAGAGAAAAGGTGCTCAACTTATCAACCTTGAACAATGGTTTCATCTTGTGAGTTCATATAGAAATGACCCTTCTCCTCTCACCAATTTCCTTGGGACATTAAGCCCATGATAATTATTTTAATAGAATTGTGTGTAAACAAATAAGGATGCCAAACCACCCATTTTTATCCCTAGTTGATAACAGGAAAAGTGATAACATCATCCATCTTCCCCCAACACTTTCTTTCTGGCACTGTCAGGTATAAGTACCATGCACAATTTAACGCCCTTTTCATAAGGTGAGACCGTCATTAGTGTCCTTTTACAGATGAGAAAACTGAGGCTTGGGGAGATGAAATCTCTTGCTAAAACTACCTGCTAACACACAATGAAGGTAAAATGTAAATTCAGGATGTCTGAATAAAAACCCCATACTCTTGTGCTCTATGTTACAGTATACCCAACTCAACCTTTGAACTTCTGTCATTTGCCCAATATTATGCTTACATGTGTATACAGAGATGAAGTATATATTTTCACCCCCCAAATCTGTGAGCATTGCTTTTCTTTTAGCAGTAAACCTTGCATTCATTAGAAAGAAACTTGTGACTTTTTTTCATGTTTATACCTGTGACATAACATAATTCAGCCAAAAAACCGTGAGCCAACTGATTAGTATTTGTGTTGAAAAGCCTAATGGCTTTTTATGTGAAACATCTGACAACATGCAGCTTGCTTAGTCACTTGCTGGATTTTACAACTTCAAAAGAGTAAAACAAAATGGTCTAAATGACTGGCCAACACAGTGAGTGATATTTTAACATCCAGTCAACCCTCAAACTGTGAAGCAAAAGTACTTATCCAAAATCCAATACTTCCAATTTTTCTTTTAACCGTTATAAGTCAAAACCAGCTCAACTGATTTTTTTTTTCCCTTTGACTTCTGCTAAAAAGTTCATTCCTGAACAGATTACATGTGCTGCTTTGTAGCCCAGAGGACATTTTCCAGCCAAGTAAAACTCTGAAATCAGGAAAATACGGGTTTACTTGAGAAGGTGGAAGAATTTGACAGCTCTTTAATTATAACAGAATTATAACAGATGAGTTGCCTTTTATGAGTCAAACTTATTTTTAACTCCTTGACTGACCTTTACCCATTGACATCCTAAAAAGTTTTGGGGTAATGTCTTTAAACTTTCTGCCAACACATGCAGAAAGCCCTGGAACGTTATTCAGTGAATCTTCAGTATGTGAACCCAGGGCTCCCTCCCCCACAACACCGCAAAGCAAAGGTGATTCCTCTCATGCTTTTCTGCTGCCAGGGTACTTAAGTGTCTCCAATGTGTATGTGATGGCAATGATGGAGAGAGAGGACTAGGGGCGGAGGAAGAGGAGGAAGAGAATGAAATGAACACCTAGCATGCCTACGTGCCTGACGACACAGGCACCTAGAAATCGATCTACCAGATAAAAGCCAAGAGCTCATATCATGCGGGATTCTGCTGGCACTCACTCACAATAAACACATGATGAAAATGAGATTCAAACTCAGATCCTATATCTCATTTTCCAGCAGCAAGCTCTCATCTAAATGATAAATTGTCAAAAACAAACAAAAATGACTATCCTCGGTCATCTTCCCTTCTGTACAGATTGCTGAAACGAAGGCAGTATGAGACACCCAGTGAAACCACTGGGAGGAGCCCAGGGCCAAGTCCTGGGAGCACTGTGAGCTGGTGAGGCCAGAGCCATGCATGAGCCATCTCGCCTGAAACTCATCATTTAAGTATGTGTCAAAATAAGCCAGTGCTGAGAAATTGACAGCATGTTGACCTAAAGTTTTATCTCCCTTATTTTGCTTGACCACATTGTCCATAAAAAAGAAAGGGAGGAAAGGAAGAAAAGAAAGAGAGAGGGAAGGAAGAGAGTGAGAGAGAAACAAAAAGAGGGAGAGAGAGATTGATGTTCAGTCGGCGGAGAGTTTCAATTTTGCAAGATGAGAAGGTTCTGGAGATCTGTTCTACACTGTAAGTGTCCAACCCTCCTGGATTGTACTGGCAAAAACAGTTAAGATGATAAATTTGGGGGGATGGAAAGAGTGGACCTATCTGAGCAGTATTTAGGAGGCAGAACTGAAAGGATAGGATGTATTACTGACTGTGGGGATGCAGGTGAGGAAGGATGTAAGTGATTTCCAAGTTTCCTGAGAACCATAGGATGATAGTCAAGGAGGACTTCCACGGGAGAGCAGAGGTGGAAGGGCCTGTGGGGTTTGGCTCTGTGGATCTGGAGCTTAGAAAGGGGAGCTAGAATGGAGATTCTGTGTCCTTCTACTGAGAACTCTAATTTTTGGTTGCAATCAAATCCTGTGCCCTCCAAAAATCTCCTGTTCCTATCATTAATGATGAGCATGTACTTCCAGATGTAAGCATGAGTATGTTTCTGATCTAATATTTCATATATGAACAATGCTGTACAGGCACTGAGCCATGTGTGTAAATTAAGAACATGCATCTATTCCAACAAACATTTAATGAACTTGCTTTTCACATACTTCATTAACTAGTTCTCAATGCCTTAAAAAAAAAAAAAAGCTGTTACCACCTCATACATGGCCAGTTTGTCCATTTCTTCAGAATCAAATGCTGAATTTAGGCAAACACAGGTGTTCAATCAACAGCTGGATTTCTAAGAGAACACTGGTCAATTCAATAAGCATGGTCAAGGCAGCTGTGCCTGTCGATGTGATAATCAGTAGCTGGCAGCATTTGCTCAGGCTGGCTGGCCATGGGTGTTTACACATTGGAACGGAAAAGGGCTCGCCAAGCAGACTGCAAAGGCCTAGGCAGCACTTGTCTCAAGTATACATGACAACCTCCAGGCAATCCCATCAGTCCTCAACTCACATGGATACTTGGGCTTGTTCACAAATTTAGGGGGGAAATACAAAAGAGAAAGAGAGCAAGCCTCTGGCAGAGAAAAGGCATTTGAATAAGAAGCACCTTGATATGGGAAACACAGGGGAAGAGGGAATGAGAAAGGCATGAAATCACTACACACAGCCAGTCATGGCTCACAGGTAGAATAGTTGAGCACGAGAAATTAGGGTTAGTAGCATTTTTTTTTTTAAACATCAGAGATATTCTTGAGAAATATGCCCAAACCTGGACCAGGCTTTGTGATACAAGTTCTTCAAGGTATATTGCCATGCAGGGGGTAAGTACTTAAAATGGAAATTTGTAACCTGTTTATCTAACATAAATATAGTAACAGCTTTCTCAAATCTAACTACCTCTTTTATGTATCACAAGATAACAAAAGGTTAGGTGATTTTAGGAAATTGAGCACAGAAACAGAGATATTTTCAGCATGCTGCTGCCGCTGCCAAGTCACTTCAGTCCTGTCCGACTCTGTGCGACCCCATAGACAGTAGCCCACCAGGCTTCCGTATCCCTGGGATTCTCCAGGCAAGAACACTGGAGTGGGTTGCCATTTCCTTCTCCAATGCATGAAAGTGAAAAAAAGTCAGACCCAATGAATATTAAGTGCCCACTTTTATCTCCTTGACTTGCAAAGGTAACCAGCTTAAACATAACTGTTGAGATTTACATTCAGACTGACACTCTGATGAGAATTTACTGCATTTTAAAATGCAAGAGTATTATAGTACTGTTCCACAAAACAAAAGAGTGGGTGAATAACAGGGCAGCCCTCTGACTTATGAAAGCTAATTCTGTCCACAATCCCTTCCAGAAGAAAAACATAGTATAGCAATATGACCGAACGGGAAAACTGCACTGTACCATTACACTGTTGGCTCTGTATGAAGCAACTGGTTGCACATAAGGCTAGTAGTGTGTGTGTGTGTGTGCTGCACGCATGTGCTCAGTTGTGTCCAACTCTTTGCAATGCCATGGACTGTAGTGACCAGACTCCTCTGTCCATGGAATTCTTCAGGCAAGAATACTGGAGCAAGTTACCATTTCCTGCTCCAGGGGATCTTCCCAACCCAGGGACTGAACCTGGGTCTCCTGCATTACAGGCAGATTTTTTACCTCTGAGCCACAGGGAAGCCCCTCATATTATAGTAAGGCTACATGAAACCCAACAGTGAGGGAATGGCAGTACCGCTCTCTGGATTTATCCCCTCAGTGAGCTGTATTATACAGGAGCTAGTTTTGGATTTTCTACATTTAACAGGTTCTGAGAACATGAGGTTTAGAAACTATGTTTATCAAAAGAATGAAGGGCCTTCAGGCAAATGTCTTCTGATTTTTTTTTCCATGCTAATGTCCTCTGATGACTGTGTTTAGGAGTTCCCAGCATGATTCAGTTTGCTGTTTTAGAAGGAACATCAACTGGGCTGTTTGAAAATGTGATCATTAAACCATAATTCTTCATTAAGATTCCAATTTTGTCAGTGCTTTGAGCAGAGCTAATTCTCACTGGTTTTTAAAAAATATTTTTAAAGATTTTTTTTTTAAACAAGCTTTAGGTTAGGTTTACATCAAATTGAAAGGAAGAAACAGATATCCTACATTCGTCCTGTCTCTGCACACACACATCTTCTCCCATTATCAGCTTCACTCATCAGAGGGGCACATTTATTACCAAGGACTGACACATCATAATCGTCTAAAGCCCACTGTTTACCTTAGGGTTCACTCTTGCTGTTGCACGTGCTATGGATTTGGCCAAATGTACACTGACACGTATCCATTATCATATCACACAGAGTATTTTCGTTGCCCTAAAAACCCTCCGTGCTCCACCTAGTCATCTCTTCCTCTACCCCTGGCAGCCACAGCCACACTCCCCTAGTTTTCATCATGGTCTTTTCATCACTCCCCTAGTTTTTGTCTTCTCTAGAATGTCATGGATGTAGTTGGAATCATACAGTATGTAGCCCTTTCAGATTGGCTTCTTTCATTTGACATATGCATTGAAGGGTTCTTCCATGTCTTTTCATGGCTCATTTATTTTTAGCACTCGATAATCACCATCTGGGTGCACTTCTCATTGCTTTCTATCTTAACCCTAGATGTCTATAACCGAGGTGGGTAAGCAGCTTGACCTGCAGCACACCAGTAGCCTAGGCCTTCTCTGGATGTCACTCATGTTTTCCCTGTTGAGCCCTCCTTTCTGGATCCTAGGCTGCCTGACTCTACAGATACAGGTTCATTCCTCTCAAATATTTCCCATATATTTAATTACATATATGAGTTACTTGTGGAAAAAAAGTTACTGATTTTTTAATATGTTCAATGGATGTAACCAGTATCTTACTATAAACTTTGTGCTTTTCTTTTATTCTACCATTTTGTTATTAAAAAAAAAACCACCTAAATATTACAGGTAGCCTCCACCTTTGCTATCTAGTATGGCAGCCATTACTCATGCGTGGCTAATGAGCATTTGAAATATGGTGAACACAAATAAGAAACTGAATTCTTAATTTCTAATCAATTTAAATTTAAAAGCCAGTATTCTAATCAATGACCAGGACTCTTTTAAGTATTTTTGGAACATCCCGAGTATATAAATCTATGTTTTTGGCTGTGCATTTTATGAAAGCTAAATAAGTAGCAAGTACTTCCGATGAAAATTTAGTTTTGACTTCGCTGTGTTATACATGTAGAACTCCCTTGAGCTTCCCAGGTGGCTCATTGGTAAAGAATCCATCTGCCAATGCAAGAGACAGAAGAGACATGGGTTTGATCCCTGGGTCAGGAAGATCTCCTGCAGAAAGAAACGGCAACCCACTCCAGTATTCTTGCCTGAGAAATCCCATGGACAGAGGAGCCTGGCAGGCTACAGTCCATGGGGCTGCATAAGAGTTGGAACTGAGTGACTAAATAACAACAACAACAACATGTAGACTACAAGCCAGATTTTGAAGACAGTATAAAAAAAGTAATTTAAAAATCCTTCCTTAATAATTTGTCATTGATAATCTGAAATGATAACACTGGCTATGTTGGCCTGAATGAAATATAAAATTATTTTCACTTGTTTCTTTGTACTTTTCTGATGTGGCTACCAAGAAACTTCAGATAACACATGTGGCTCACATTAATTCTTTTTTTTTTTTTTAATTTATTTATTTATTTATTTTTAAATTTAACTTTACAATACTCTATTGGGTTTGCCATACATCGACATGAATCCACCACAGGTACACACAAGCTCCCAATCCCGAATCTCCCTCCCACCTCCCACCCCCCAACGTCTCTCTGGATCATCCCCGTACACCAGCCCCAAGCATCCTGCATCCTGTATCAAATAGAGACTGGTGATTCGTTTCTTACATAACAGTATATATGCTTCAGTGCCATTCTCCCAGATCATCCCGCCCTCTCCTACTCCCTCTGAGGCCAAAAGTCCATTGTCTATGTCTGTGTCCTTTTGTTGTCNAAGCTCCCAATCCCGAATCTCCCTCCCACCTCCCACCCCCCAACGTCTCTCTGGATCATCCCCGTACACCAGCCCCAAGCATCCTGCATCCTGTATCAAATAGAGACTGGTGATTCGTTTCTTACATAACAGTATATATGCTTCAGTGCCATTCTCCCAGATCATCCCGCCCTCTCCTACTCCCAAACTGGAGCCTATTATACAGAGTGAAGTAAGCCAGAAAGAAAAACACCAATACAGCATACTGACACATATATACGGAATTTAGAATGATAGTAAGGACGACCCTGTATGTGCGACAACAAAAGGACACAGACATAGACAATGGACTTTTGGCCTCACATTAATTCTTAATTGGACGCTTGTAGTCTAAGTTTTAACCACACCCCGCCATTCGACCACTGCCCAGTATTCTCTGCTAAGGATAAATCAAAATTTTACTTCGCTATTACACCATCACGGAGAA
This sequence comes from Neotragus pygmaeus, assembly GCA_006410875.1. NCBI lineage: Eukaryota > Metazoa > Chordata > Mammalia > Artiodactyla > Bovidae > Neotragus > Neotragus pygmaeus. The sequence continues at coordinate 3,262,553 of SJYV01018097.1, read as the reverse complement.
GGCAATGGCACCCAACTCCAGTACTCTTGCCTGGAAAATCTCAAGGATGGAGGAGCCTGGTGGGCTGCCGTCTATGCGGTCGCGCAGAGTCAGACACAACTGGGGCGGCTGAGCAGCAGAAGCATTACCCTGTCAGCAGGCAGGCAAATTGCTTCTAATGCTTCGCCAAACTAAACGACCTCCCAAATTCCTGTTTCTATGCATCCTCGGGTATATTTCTTATTATGTGATCCTTTAATATTTTTAAGCAACACAGTGGGTACAGAGAGACTAGTGTCTCTTATTTTAATAGTCATGTCTCTGAATGTTAATGAGACTGAATATTTCTTTCAAAAACATCCTAGCCATTCACGTTCCCCATCTATAAAATGCCCACCGACTTTTGCCTGTTTAAACCTCTGTTTACAAATTATCATATGCTTTGTAAAAAGTATAGCCACAGTACAAATCTCTTAATAGCTCTTAGGGAGAGTGTCAGTATTTTCTGTTTGTCCTCTGTTCATTTTTCATGAACATGAGGTCTCGGTCTCAAAGCGTGGCTCCTCCTGAGAAACTCATACTTCCCCTAAGTGGCCTCCTCCCATGCAGTCCCGAAGTCCCCTTCTTGCCTTCAGCAGAACATGAACATGTTTCCTTCACTGAACATGAATCTTTAATTATGACTTAACTAAATTTCTCAAGTTTTAGCTTTATTACTTTAAGGAATTCTACCCCTGAATGAAATTGTAAAGACATTTCTTTTCTATTTCCCTTCTTTAATGTCTAGATCTTTAGTTTATCATGAACGTCTACTGCTCTTGCAGCAGATGGGTCTCAACAATTCTGACTAGAGTCAGGTGCTTCCCCTTTGAGATTGTGATCAAAGCTCTAACTCTCTCACCAGAAGAAAGAACATGCAGATGATACTGTGCACATAATTCCACTGAGTTCTCAGGCCGCTACCCCAAGCCCTCTCACATCAATAGCATCCTGTGGTCCATAGAGCCGAGGTTCATGATCCCTAAGTCTTATCAGTCCTACCACTTATTCTAATATTTTACTGCATTTCCTATGGCTGTCTTCACTATTGATATTCTGAGTTATCTCCTCTTCTCAACTGGTTTATGAGCTCCTTAAGGGCAGAGACCTAGATTCAGATATCGCCAAGATTTTTCATAGTGCCTGACAGCAAGAAGGGCTCAATAAATAAATCCTTTAGTGATAGATATCTCAGAAATTGGACTCAGGGCAGACTGTGGCTTATTAACCCGAGAGTTGCTCTAAAGAAGCCTCGCAGTTCACTCACTGTTCACTAAGCCAGACCCTGGACTCGTCCCCAGAAAATCTAGGAGGGAAAATACACAGTTTGTGCCCTCAGAGGGTTCCCAGTCTAGCAGGGAGGACAGAGGAGAGGCAATGATGACATGTGGCATAAATATTCTGCTGAAGGCAAGAGGGGGACTTTGGGACTGCATGGGAGGAGGCCACTTAGGGGAAGTATGAGTTTCTCAGGAGGAGCCATGCTTTGAGACTCAGAAAATAAGACAGGCAGCTCACCTAAGAATAACAGGAAGGAAAAGAGGGATTCCTAGAAGCCACCCTGTAATTAATATTGGGAATCAACCACAGCATCATTTCTGTTTCTGGGAATAAAAAAAAAGTAGCACGTGAAACAGTCAGCAAGGAAACCAAGTGGACTGATTTTTTACAAACATCCACCAGCTCACACTCCTCCCCTACTTACAAGGTTGCCAGAAAAAAATACAAGACATCCAGTTAAATAAAGGATATTTTTATCCTTTATTAAGGATATAATAAAGGATATTGTTTATCCCTCAGATAAACAAAGGATATTTTTGATTGTTTGTTTTTTAGTATAAGTATGCTCCATGGACTATTTGTGCCATACTCATACAGAGGAAGCACGTGTTTATTTATGAGAATGTCAAATGTAACTAGGAATCCTGTGCTTTTGTTTGCTAAATATCCCAGCCCAATGCAGTGAATACAATCCTCTGGGGGATTAAAATGCAATCCTCAGTGGGTCTGGCTCCTTTCTGTATCTATTCCATCTGAGCCCTCACTCTGGCTTGCTCCCCATGCTTCAGGCACACTGACATTCTGGAAGTATGAACACATGCCTTGTTCCTACCCCACTCAACATCTTGGTTGCTGTCTCTTCTCTCTGCTTGAAATGCTATGCAGCTGGTCTCGTCTCACCTTTCAGCTATCAGTTTAGATGACATCTCCTAGAAAGATCTTTCCTAGCCATAACATCCCAAATAGATCATCCCAATTGGTCCCTGGAAGAAAAGCTATGACCAACCTAGACAGCATATTAAAAAGCAGAGACACTACTTTGTGAACAAAGGTCTGTCTAATCAAAGCTGTGGTTTTTCCAGTGGTCATGTATGGACGTGAGTGTTAGACTGTAGAGAAAGCTGAGTGCCGAAGAATTGATGCTTTTGAACTACGGAGTTGGAGAAGGCTCTTGAGAGTCCCTTGGACTGCAAGGACATCCAACCAGTCCATCCTAAAGGAAATCAGTCCTGAATGTTTATTGGAAGGAATGATGCTGAAGCTGAAACTCCAATACCTTGGCCACCTGATGCGAAGAACTGACTCATTTGAAGACCCTGATGCTGGGAAAGATCGAGGGCAGAAGGAGAAAGGGACAAGAGAGGATGAGATGGTTGGATGGCATCACCAACTCAATGGGCACAGGTTTGAGTAAACTCCAGGAACTGGTGATGGACAGGAAGGCCTGGCGAGCTGCAGTCCATGGGGTCACAAAGAGCCAGACATGACTGAGGGACTGAACTGAACTGATCTGAATCATTCCCTTTCCTCTCCAGATACATAACAGCCCATTCCCTGGTAGCTCAGCTGGTAAAGAACCTGCCTGCCATGTAGGGGACCCCAGTTCAATTCCTGGGTCAGGAAGATCCGCTGGAGAAGGGATAGACTACCCACTCCAGCGGTTTCGGGCTTTCCTGGTGGCTCAGCTGGCAGAGAATCTGCCTGGACTGCGGGAGACCTGGGTTTGATCCCCTGGAGAAGGGGAAGGCTACCCATTCCAGTATTCTGGCCTGGAGAATTCCATGGACTATACAGTCCATGGGGGTCACAAAGAGTCAGACACAACTGAGTGACTTTCACTTTCATATTTATTTGAAATTTTTTTCAACTTGCTTCCATATAGTGTCAGGACCCTCTTCTACCTTTTGTACCTTTGCATCCCAAGTATTTAGCAATCTGCCTGCTGCATAGGAGGTACCCCAAAACTATCAAATAAGAGTGTCTTCCACAGCTTGCATAGGGAAATCTTCTTAACACGCTCAAGGGAAGATGAAAGGACTACGTGGATGGAGGGAGGTTAAGACGCTTTCAACTTTGATTGAAATGCCTTAGGAAGTACATTTCCAGACAGATGGAGCCCAAGTGATAACACCCCCCAGTTCTTTTTTCCTTCCTAAGTCATACTCAAGTTACACCTAAGTTACTCAGGCTGTGCCTGCTCAGCGTTCTTCATCTCTTATTGCTTCATCTCTTTCACTTCACCTCCTTCAAACAGTCCTTTCCTAATGTAACCTTGCATGATACTCACAGGGCAAAGAAAGCCCAAATATAGAAGCAGTTTTCTTGAAAACATATATAGACAGACATATATAAACAATTAAATAGTTCCTTTCAACATGCTTCTCCCTTTATACTGATAAATGTTTCCACAGCCATATTCAAACGATGCATTTGATACATGTAAATCAGAACCATGTACACTAGAGTCTTCCAGAGATTATTCTGAGTAAAAAAAATAAAACCCACTTGCTTTTACTGAGAGGAGAATAAATTTAATGACTTTGTTCAGTCATTGAATAATTTTATAAAATGAGATATTATAAGCAGAAAGATCACTTTAAATTGATAATAACTCTACATATGAGTTATTTAGCTTTTTAGTCATAAAATTGATGAAAGTTTTGGATTAGATTCAAATTTCCTTTTGGAACCAAAGGACAAGTTTGCACAAACAATTATTGGGAAGAAATAGGAACAGACAAAAGCAAAAGAAAGCAGGAAGCTTACACACTATAAAATCATTTTAAATCATAAAGTTAAAAAAAAAAACAACTAACACAGAACCTGGGAAAAACTTTATACAGGTGTGAAATACATGAAAGTGTTGAGGTCAGACTNAGCTTACACACTATAAAATCATTTTAAATCATAAAGTTAAAAAAAAAAACAACTAACACAGAACCTGGGAAAAACTTTATACAGGTGTGAAATACATGAAAGTGTTGAGGTCAGACTAGAAAAAATACAAGGTTTTTCCTGACACATAAATGAAAGAACAAATGTAAATGAGTCAGTCTTATGATCCTGTCATCCATGGATGCTGCCTGATAGTCCCACCCCAAATTCCCAGCCAACACTTCTCAATGAGCATCATCATTTTGAAATTACTAGGAAATCTATGATGGTGATGGAACAAGGAGTTCCATTCAGTATCTTGACAACAATATATAATTTTCCTTAAAGATACTACTGAGAAACTGACGTTAAAGTTTCTGCCCCAAATGAGCATTTACTGAGTTCTTCCTTGGCATCAAGTGCTTGCTGAGCTTAGGGCAAGAATCCACGAGTGCAACCTTCTTTTCTTTGTTGTTGTGATGGTTAAAGTGTTAATCGCTCAGTTGCGAATGACTCTTTGTGACCTCATGGACTGTAGCCTGCCAGATTCCTCTGTCCATGGATTCTCTAGGCAAGAATACTGGAGTGGGTAGCCAGTCCCTTCTAGGGGATCTTCCCAATCCAAGGATCAAAGTTGGGTCGACTGCACTGCAGGCAGATTCTTTGCCATCCTAGCCACCGTGATGGTTGCTGTAGTTTGTGTCTTCATGCCTTTTAAAAAAGTTTTTATTGGAATATAATTGATTTACAAAGTTGTGTCAGTTTCGAGTGTACAGCAAAGTGACTCAGGTACACATAAAAACGTATCTACTCATTTTAGATTCTTTTCCCATAAAGATCATTACAGAGTTTTGAGTAGAGTTCCCTGTTCTATACAGTAAGTCCTTATTAGTTATCTATTTTATGTACACTAAATCTTGATGTGAAAAATTTTAAATCCCAGCCTTAACCTCTACCCAAATTGTATTTCATTACCTGTCACTGGTGAGAAATGCATTTTTTACAATTATGTAACAATTAAGTGAGAAAGGATGCCTTTGCTCCATGCTCCAAATTCTTACAAAAGGTATCACATGCATCACTACAAACAAAGCTAGTGGAGGTGATGGAATGTCAGCTTAGCTAGTTCAAATCCTAAAAGGTGATGCTGTTACAGTGCTGCATTAATATGCCAGCAAATTTCCAGTCCTCAGCAGTGGCCATAGGACTGGAAAAGGTCAGTTTTCATTCCAATCCCAAAGAATGTTCAAACTACTGCATAATTGCATTCATTTCACAAACTAGCAAGGTAATGCTCAAAATCTTCTAAACTATGCATCAACAATACATGAATTGAGAACTTTCAGATGTTCCACCTGGATTTAGAAAAGGCAGAAGAACCAAAGATCAAATTGAAAACATCCACTAGATCATAGAAAATGCAAGAGAGTTCCAGAAAAACAACTACTTCTGCTTCATTGACTATGCTAAAGCCTTTGACTGTGTGAATCACAACAAAGTGAGGAAAATTCTTAAACAGATTGGAATACCAGACCACCTTACCTGCCTCCTGCCTTACGCAGGTCAATAAGCAACAGTTAGAACTGAACATGGAACAACAGACTGGTTCCAAACTGGGAAAGGACTATGTCAAGGATGTATATTGTCACCATGCCTATTTAACTTATATGCAGAGTACATCATGAGAAATGCTAGGCTGGATGAAGCACAGGCTGGAATCAAGATTGCTGGGAGAAATATCAATAACCTCAGATACTCAGATGACATCACCTTTATGGCAGAAAGGGAAGAGGAGCTAAAGAGTCTCTTGATGAAAGTGAAAGAGGAGAATAAAAAAAGCTGGTTTAAAACTCAACTAAGATTATGGCATCCAGTCCCATCTCTTCATGGCAAATAGATGGGGAAATGACAGACTATTTTCTTGGGCTCCAGAATCATTGCAGATGGTGACTGCCACCATGAAATTTAAAAATGCATGCTCCTTGGAAAAAAAGCTATGACAAACTTAGACAGCATATTAAAAATCAGAGACATTACTTTGCCAACACACATCCATTTAGTCAAAGCTATAGTTTCTCCAGGAGTCATGTATGGATGTGAGAATTGGACTGTAAAGAAGGTTGAGCATTGAATAATTGATATTTTTGAACTGTGGTGCTGGAGGAGACTCTTGAGAGTCCCTTGGAGGGCAAGGAGATCAAAACAGTCAATCCTAAAGGAAATCAACCCTGAACATACATTGGAAGGAATGATGCTGAAGCTGAAGCTCCAATACTTTGGCCAACTGATGTGAAGAGCGACTCATTGAAAAAGACCCTGATGCTGGCCAAGATTGAACGCAGGAGGAGAAGGGGAAGACAGAGGATGAGATGGTTGGATGGCATTACCAACTTGATGGACATGAGTCTGAGCAAGCTCCAGGAGATGGCAAAAGACTGGGAAGCCTGTCATGCTGCAGTCCATGGGGTCTCAAAGTGTCAGACATGACTGAGTGACAGAACAACAACAAAAACAAGCCTACATACCTCTGTGTGTGTGTATGTGTGTGTGTGTGTATGTGTATCTGTGTGTATGTGTGTGAGTATGTGTCTTTGATCAGAGAGGACATTTGCCCAACACAGGAAAAAAAGCTTGTCACAATCTGATTCCCTATAGAAGCAAAAAGAATAGACTCTCCCCATTCCAAAACATAGCATCCTATCTTTGCATCCTCCCTTAAACACTTTTCTCCCATGAGTAGAGAGGCAGCCTTGACTTTGAGGTGCCTCTCTCTCCTCCTGACTCAGACACATTTCAACCCACCATCCTGGCTTTACCAATAGGATATGATTGTCAGCTCCGGTGTGCGGCACAGTGAAGTGACATCTTGAATGGGTCCCTCCTTGTCACTTTCCCCACTCTCTGACAAACACAAAATGCCTGTCAAACACTATCTTACACACATGGCTTCAAGGATAGGAAATAATAAATAAATATGAAAGAGTAGCTAGAAAAGGATGGTGATAAGCTTTCTTTTTCTTCCTAATTCTCAGCTTTATCCATGAGTTTCCTAACCAATTTCTACATAGGAAAGATGGTAATGCACAGAGCTTGTGAGCTTTGGCATTTGCACCAAGAGAAATTGTGCTGCAAACTGGGAGAAAGAAGAGAAAAAAATATTTTCTGGGCCCTTGTTACACAGCAAACACTAGCCAAAACATTTAGAAAATTATTTTATTTACTCTTGGGGACCAACTTGTTGAAGAGGCAGGCTTATCGTCATTTTACAGAGAAGCAAACTTTAGCTCAGAGTGGGTGGATGACTTGCCAAATGTCACACAGCTTAGAGGAGCGGGGAGGTAACTTAGATCTGATTCCAAAGCTTATGCTCAATTTCCTGGACCACAAACCACTTTTCGGCAGCCTTGAGGACATTGAAACAGGGCTCCTGAGGACTGCACGAGCACTGGGTCAGCCAATCCACGTGGAGACATTGCATAGTAGCGAGGTACTTAGTAAGAACTACCAGCTTTAAGATGGGAAAAGAGCCATTTCATGCACAACCAAATCTCATTCATGTCCTCCAAAACCAACTCATGACTAGCCCCCTTCTACAGGAAAATATCTGAGAACACATCTCTATAAGCCCCAGCAGCATTATGGAATTTTCACAGGCAAAGCTTCTAAGGCAGTTCAGGGTGAAAGGTCAGCATACAATACTTCTGCTTTCCTTCTCTTCAGTTTAACTTGCCTATAACTCTGCAGAGACCTAGAGAGAGAATGTATTCTACAGAGGACTTCCCCCAGAAATGATGGAGTTGATTAGAAAGCTCAGGTTGCCTGTAGTTCTATTACTTTTGATTTATTTGGAACTACAAGATTTTCTGCCTGAAGGTAAACATTTAATATATTTGGGGGGTGGGGGTAGAGAATAAGAATGCAGGATACTGTATTCAGTTTCTGCTGTTCCCACTACCACATCCGGATTCTATTATTTCCTGGAAGTTCTTTAACAAAAACTCTTCTTCACTCCTGACTGTGTTGCAAGCTTAGATGAGCCCAAACAATGAAGAGTCAGACTCCAAGCACAGGCTTCCGATTCGAGCGCACTAACAGCGGAGGGGCTGTGTCTTGGTCTGTGGTTCCTCCAGCCATCTCCCTGGCCAGATGCTGAAATGATGCCACGACGGTCTCCGAGTCATGCAGATTTTACACCCTGATACCAGAAAAGCATAAGCACTTCTCTGAGACCTTCATGGCTGGGTAGGAAGACAGAAATTGCTTTTTATCAAAATGAAAAAGATTTTTTTCATGGGAAGCAGCAAAAGCAGCCTGAAAGCAGGGCAGACGCTTTTATCTCAGGAAAGGTCTTTTCAGGAAGGCAGACACAAGGGCAGGCCTGCCTCCCTCTCCTGAGACCAGCCTGACCGCGGAGCCAGCTCCGTCCAGCTCGTGTTAAGGGTTACAAGGAGTGGTAAAACCCCAAGGCCACTCTTGCTGGTCTGAGGACAGTGCCTTTCCTGCCTGACAGTTCTCAAACCCCTGGCTTGGGTGCTCAGGGTCCTGTTTTATTTTTTTTCCTAGACCATAAGAGAAACGCACCCACCGTTAAGCCTCTTCATTTTTATGATGGACAGAGATTCTGGGAGTGGGATTCACTTTCTGAACACCAAGCCAGGCACATCCTGTGGCTTATCTCAGATAAACATCACAGCAGGCCTTTAAAAGGCATTACTCTGTTCAAAGAGGGAAGATGACAAAGAATTGGTTTAGGAGAGTCATTTAAAAATGTCAAAGGTCATATTACTACTAAGAAGAATACTACAAAAATCTAGAATACGACCCTCACTTTATCTGTTACTTCTGAGTCTTCCCATGTTGCCAAGCTGCTTTATTATACCTTTCTTTCACTAGAGAGCCTGGTTTAAAATGTCATCCCTTGGATAAATAAAATGTGTGTGTGTATACATATATGTAGACACACAATGGAGTACTATTCAGCCATAAAGAAGAATGACATTCTGGTACTTCTACAACATAGAACCTTGAAAATACCATCCTTAGTCAAATAAGTCAGACATACAAAGGACACGTGGTTCCACTTTTATGGGGTATCTAGAGTAGATTCATAGATAAAGAAAATACTATAAAAGTTACCAGCTGGTGGGAGTAGGGAAGGTTTTGGATTTAAAAAATAAAGTTTTGGTTATGAATAATGATAAAGGTTGCATGACAATGCAAGTATACTCAATGCTACTGAACTGAAATGATTAAGATGGTAAATTTTACATTATGCATGCTTTACTACCATAAAAATAGCAGTATTTCCTACTTTTCTCTTTGATAGAATACACATCTGTCCTTTTCCCAAAGCTCTGTCTTAGAATTACTTCTTATTAGCAGTAAGGAGACAAAAGATTATCAACTTTAGGTGCATCAACTCTAATCCATTTGTGTGTGCATGCAAGCTCAGTCATGCCAGATGCCACAACCCCATGAATTGTAGCCCCCCAGGCTCTGCTGTCCATGGAATTTTCCAGGCAAGAATACTGGAGTGGGTTGCTGTTTCCTCTTCTAGGGGCTCTTCCTGACCCAGGGATTAAACCCACATCTCCTGCATTGGCAGGCAGATTTCTTTCTTTTTTTTTTTTTTTAACCACTTTGCCACCTGGGAAGCCCTAACCCATTAATAGTCGCTGCCAAGAATGTTATATTAAGGAGGATTCTGAAGATGCTTTCCAGTACAAAAGGGGATAGATATCATGATTGATTTTTAAAGTCTTCTCACTAAGACACACAAAAATTCCAGATAAAATACAATAAAATATTTTAATTGTTCTTGGAAACGTGAATTAGGAGACTTAGACTAAGTGTCTAAGATTTCAGGCAGAGGTTTTGGTACGGAGAGAACAGGATGGAGAAGTAGAAGCTGACCTTCCTAGGAAACTGGAACCAAGTAAAGAAGAAAATCTTGGGAGCTAGAAATAGCAGAAAATTGTCTGCAGCCATGAAGTTCATGAGTGAAGCTTGCCTCGAGTGTACTCGCTGCCTTTCACTTTTTCCTGGCACTGCACGAATCCATGCCACCTTGCAATGAATCTCCCTTCCCTTCCTAACACGTTACTATTTATTCCTTAAATCAAAAATAGTCTAACTTCAATGGGGTCTCAGTAGGTAGTAGTCATATAATGTGTCATCTGCAGAGAGCAGTTTCAATTCACAGGCATTTTACTATGCTCTGTGAGCTTTCTGTGCTGTGACAGAAAAGATGCTCAGATGTATGGAGAAAAAATGGGGAGCTGTCCAATTTCTTATTACTGGTAGGAACATGGCAATAGGAAAGTGGTACTCTTAACCCTGGGGAATCTCTAAAATCTGTCTGAAGCATAAACATGAAGAACATACTGGAAATTATCACGAGCATTTGAGAAATGTTTGGTAAATTCCATTCCCATGTTACATGAAAAATTATTTCCTGGAAAAAAGAAATGTTTCAACTCAAAAATCAACTTGCTGGCTATCTAAAAATCAACTTAAATTGAGTTTAGATCACAGAATCAATACTTAGGGACTAACCAAGGATCACTAAATCCTATGTTATTGATTACCTGGACTATCTTTTTAAATATGCATCACATAACATAGTCTTCATTCCTAAAAACATTTCCCAAATCCTACCAACATGTGGTCTATGTAATGATCAATCTTTTGCACTAACTGCTTTATATGTCATAAATATGCACTCCAACTGTTCTTGGTAAACTATTTCATATAGTTTGTCCTATGAAATGCTGTATCAACTTTGAATGTTACATGAAAACTGCTGCAGATTGGGGGGGGAGTAGCTTATTAGGAGAAAAATGATATTTTGAATTATAAGGAATCAATGCATGGTTGTCTCAGACATTTTCAGATTTTAAAAATGTACAACCAGTTTTTTCCCACAGTGTAATACAAAAATCAATTCCTCTGTTCTTTATTTTTATTTTCCTTTTTGTTTAAGCTGGGGAATACTTGTCTTTAATCATAAAGAAGAATCTTGTTTTGATTTTTCTCCATCAGTTACTTCTTGGAAAAATACATTGTGGCAATCCTCTTCAGAATCTCAGATACAAAAATGTTTTTCATTTTTCAAACTGCAGTGCAGGTGGGGTGAATTTGCAAAGGAGCTAAAATCTGGATGTATGGAAGCTCCTATCTCTATGTCCTGATAGCTCAGCTGGTAAAGAATTGGCCTGCAATGCAGAAGACTCTGCTTCAATTTCTGGATCAGGAAGATCCCCTGGAGTAGGGATAGGCTACCCACTCCAGTATTCTTGGGCTTCCCTGGTGGCTCAGATGGTAAAGAATCTGCCTACAACGCCAGAGACCTGGGTTTGATCCCTGAGTAGGGAAGATCCCCTGGAGGAGGGCATAGCAACCCATTCCAGTATTCTTGCCTGGAGAATCCCCATGGACAGAAAGCCTGGTGGATTATAGTACATGCAGTTGCAAAGAGTTGGACATGACTGAGTGACTAAGCACAGCACACATCTCTGTATCCAGGGAAGGGCTTTCGCACTCTGGTGGAAATCAAGGAGGCACTATCAGCTAGTACACACAATGTGTAAGCTGTAGCTGCCATGCATCACTCAGGTCGACAATTCCATCTAAATCTGTCCCTTCAAGAATGCAAATGTCAGTTTAAAAAACATTCCCAACCTAAAAGTTCAGAGTTGTTTTATTCGTTGGGAATTTTTAGGACTTCAAGCCCAGGAGAAAGCATATCAAATGACCCTGAGAGAACTTCTTGGAGGAAGCAGTGGAAGAAGCCAGGTTATATAAAATTTGCCACAAAAAGGACAGGTAGGCTTGAATCTTAAAAGTATTTTTGTGAATTAAAGAAAATCAGACATCTCAAGTTAGGAACTTAGTACTTTCCTATGTATGGAAAGATGCAAGAGTCTGGGCTCACTGAAATCATTCCTCTCATCTGCATCTCACCTATCTGGGGCCAGTATCCCGTGATTTTTCACATCTTGAGTTTGTCAGTGCTTACCATAGGGAGTGGCTGCAGCCTGGTACTCCTCTCTGAGTACCCGGATGGCTGGAATCACTGATGACTGTAACATCCTCATTTATTGATATGGCTACAAATATTCTATTTCTCACAAAGAAATGGAGAGATAAAGAGCACCAGAGTCAGACATTCTATCATAAGAGCCCAGTGGATTTTTTCTTTCTCATCTAAGAAATTTCAATGGTTTCAGAACAGATCCATAGATGCAACTCAGTGAAAGCACTGGCTCAAAATCACAGGGAGAGTCTGGGGTAAGAGAGGCAATGTCACGATCCTGGGCACTCTAAGTCCACATCACAGTATTTTCTTAAAAACCTTTTTGAAAGCCCTACAAGTTTCAGTTCTGGTTTGGGTCTTATTGCTGCAGAGTTAGTGTGTGAAGATGGAGATCTGACTAAGTGAGCTCTCCTTTTTTATGCTCTCTCCTGAACTGAGGTTTTTTTTTTTTTCCACATTCCAAAATAAAATGCAAACCGAGAGCATTCTGTATTTTTGCATTTCGATTCCCTGTTTTGTCAGTGAGTAATTATAGCAAATAAAATATTGCAGCTGAATGTAAATTGTTAGGCAACCAGATCACACCAGGATATTTTTCTTCCACAAGTTTTACATCATAGCATGTTAAATATTAAAATATTGCAAGTCAAGTAAACAGAGAGGGTTCTTTGCTCAAAGCATTAATTTTAAACAAACATTTCACTGTTATTCAGATCAGATGCTAGGAAACAAATGATGTTTTCTTTCAAACAAGATGAATATATCTTCTGGAGGGAAAGTAGGCAGGAGAATCTCATAGGCATAAGGGTATTTATGACACCAGAGATGAATATCAACCACAAGAATAGGAGAGAATTCATGTGTAGGTGAGAAAGAGAGAGACTAACAAGAGGTAATTTGGAAAGGAGCAAGAAATGAGAAAGATTGATTTCTCCTTAGAAGGAAAAAAAAAGTGAAGATAAGTTTCATGCAGAACATAGGAATCTGAGTCCAAGTAAGGCAGGCAGGGAAGAAATCAAACATTTTCTAATAGAGTGAATTTTTGCATCTGTAGGTTGTTATCAGGAAGGCAAAAGGAAGAAGAATTTTCAGATCTCTGAAAGACTGTCAATCAATAAAATACCAATCAATAAGTACTGGCAGAGTACCTAATGTGTTCTTGACAACCAGAAAATGAGACATAGTCTTCTCCCGAGACACTTTAGCATGGGGTTAAGAAAAGGAAGCGTTGAAACAATGAGCAGTGGGAATGTGTGTGCATTCCACACTGTGAATCAACAAAACATGCTACTCGGAAGGAACCCAATGACACGGACCGTGAGGATAAGTTAGAGTTGTTGTCTTAATGCTCTCATTTTCTGAGCACCTCCTACTTTCTAAGCCCTGAACTTAATGCCTGATGTTTATGATTTCCAGTGTTTAAAACAATCCGTTAAGAACTACCCCCTATAGATTACTGAAGAGAATTAGGTTCAAAAGTTAAGTTGCTTATGTTATGCAGAGACTGAAGACTAGGGTGTGGATTTAACCCAGGTTTCCCTTTCTGCAAAAGTCAAGTTCTTTCTTGAAATGCTAAATTTAACCTGAGAAAATCTTCCTCTATAATCCTTATAGCCAAATAGCAAACAATTAAAACAAAAACAAACAGAAAGCAGCATGGGAAAGTTTTTTTGTAAGGGAATGCTCTCAATATGGTTAAAGGAATGAGCTAGTAATGATACAGAGGTTCTTTTTCTGCTTTAACTTTTTCTTTCCTTTGGGAAAACATGTCATATTTGCTTGAAAGGCAAGGCTTTTAAACCATCTGAGATTTGAGGACTGGAAGGCATGGATGCCGGTGGTCATCAAGGCTTCACAGAAGGAGGCAAAACTTTGCCAAAGAGGAACTAGGGAGGGGTGATGGGGAAGTGAGTTGACCTCTTATTTCTTCAAATTTGGCACTAAGCTTGAAAAAAGGACTGGAGAGATGATTACAATGGATAAATGTATATAATTTGCATCTCATGTTGAGCGGAGCAAAATACTATACAACACATAGACAGAGAAATCAAAGAAATTTGCAGAAGGTGTGGAGCAAACAAACTCTTACAGACTACGAAATTGCTAGTTTGCGTCAACTATACTTATATCTCTGTGAGGCAAGGAGGTCCCCACTGACATGTGGAATATAGGATCAATTCTCTGGCAATAAGGTAATTTTGTGGACAATTATTAGATGAGATTGAATATAAGCAAATATATATATATATATATATATATATATATATATATATATATATATAAAATGAT
>SJYV01018097.1:3231528-3246629 GCA_006410875.1 Neotragus pygmaeus | reverse complement strand
ATATATATATATAAAATGATCTCACATTTGAAGAAAGTGATATAATCCAGATACATCACCATACCTTATGAGATTTCTTTCATTAGAAAAATAGCCTAGCTAAATTCATGTTAGCTGAGGAGAGCCAGAACACGGCCCCTGTATTCAGTGCGCTTCACAAGCCTCCCTTCTTCTCTGAAAAGTGTCATAAGCAAAAGTCCAGAGAGATGGCCAAATCAAACCAAACAGACATAACATTCTCAATTTTTCAGAAAGCTGCTGAAAGGCAAGTAAACGAAGTTGGGGGAATGTGATGAGCAAGAGATACTTTACCTACCTGGTTTTTAGAAGGGGAAATTTACTGTAAGCTTTCTTGGATGTTGGACATTTAGCTATTTCTTATCAGAATGGCAAATTCGCACTCTCTTTAACCTAGTGCATTCATGGTTAAGAACTTTCCCTATAAATAGACTTAAAAAAATATGCAGAAAGTGTGCAAGAATTTTCTTTGTAACACTGCATATAAAAACAAAAAGTTGGAAGGAATCCACATGCCATCGGTTGGGTTTAATGAGATATTCTGGCTCATCAATATAAAACAATAGGTATGGCTATTAAGAATGGTAAGGTAGGGCTGTTCTTCAAGGTATAGTATGATGTGAGAGAGCAAGGTGTGAAGAACAGATATAATATCATGCCACTTCAATAACGTTTTAAAGGCTCTGTGTGTGTTGTTTTGATTCACAGTCAACATCTGAATAATTTATCCTTGTGAAAAATTACAGAAGAAATTTCACAATGGTAGTATTTGGAGAAGAGGCCAGAAGATCAAAGTAGGGAAAAAAAGGAGACGTTCACTTTTCGTCTTAAATCTTTTTTGTTGTTGTTGTTTGGAGCTCTACTATGTGCATTTCTATTTTGACTAAGATAAATAAGTAATCCCAGTGAAAAATGAAAAAGTATGGGGGACAAAGTTTTACAGCACAAAAACAAAGCCCAATACCTGTTGCAGCTACAGTTAACTTAAGTTCACATAGTGGACATGTGACAAAGCAAGAGAGAGTGTGCATGTGGGCACACACACATGTGTGAACAATGAGACACAGGAGCTCCATGTGCCCTGGTGCTTTAACCATTTCCACAGTCGTCAATTACCCAGTACCAACCCAGTGCCTGTTACACATTATGTCAAGCACTTCATGTGCATCATCTCACTAGTTTCTCATCCAAAAAGCCACTGGTTTGGCTCCATACACCGCGGTGATCTGTCTCCCTTAATTCAGTCAAACTCCCAGTCCCCTGAGCACAGTTCACTCAACCCATGATGAAGAGGAAAGCAAATCATTCTAAAATGTAATTGGAAAAAGTCACATAGCCTTCAAAATGGTATTTACATTTTAAAGAGAAGATGTTTTTCTAGCCTAAATGAATTGAGGATTAAAGTCATTCCAATGAGGAAAATAAGGACTTCCCTGGTGGCTTAGAGATTAAGGCATCTGCCTGCAATGCAGGTGACCCGGGTTCAATCCCTGAGTCAGGAAGATCCCCTGGAGAAGGAAATGGCAATCCACTCCAGTATTGTTGGCTGGAAAATCCCATGGACAAGTGAGTCTGGTAGGCTACAGTCCATGGGGCCGCAAAGAGTTCAACATGACTGAGCGACTTCACTTTAACTTTTAATGAGGAAAATATTAATAGTTAGGGTCAGCTCCCCTAAGCTGGTTTTATTCTTTTTTCCACTTTTTCTCCATAAGGTATTTAAAAGTCATAGTGGGGTTTTTTTTTTTTTTTTTTTCCCATAATGATTCCTAAAGCAATAGAAGTGGAGGATTCTGGTTCAAAAGGTAGGACATGGGTGGGATACTCATTTCTATGTATGAGTAGAGTATATAGTATGTGTTTATGACAACTGCCTCTTTAAAATGGAGTAAAGCTGTTCACTAAATCAGAAACCCCTATGAAGAGGTTTACATTTAACTGGTTTTTACATAAGCATTTTATATACTTACAGCATGCTTATAAAATAATGAAGCATGATACATTTGATGAAAGCTCAACATAAAAAGCCATTGGCTGGAGATCATGTAACTTTCTAAAGTCACTTATTTAGCAAGTGACATATTAAAACTGGGATTCAAATGTAAACACAACAGGCCTCAAAACTAGGAGAGTACACTGCATTCATTCCTGGTTCCAATATCATCCTTTGACCTGAGACTGTGTAGTCCAACACAGATCAGATTGCAGAAAGCAACCCATTCATACAGCAGAGGGCTTTCTAAACACAAACTGTGAAGTTTTGAAAAATGAAAACTGAAAACATTTGTATTATATATAAACAGCCAGGCTGTAAAGATAGAATCCATTCCAACACGAAGCTGCCCTGCAAGCTATAAAGCTTAGTGCTTAAGGGAAAGGTCTTTGGTGTCAGCCTCCCTAGGATGAACCCTGACCCAGCCACCACCTAGATAGGTCACCAAGAGGCAGTTACTTAACCTGCTCCTAACTTTGTTCCTTTCACCTGTAAAATTGACAGTGACACACTGCCTGCCTCACAGAAGTGGGATGAGGACTGAGGAAGAGCGTGCATATTAAGTACTTAAAGTACCTGGGACACAGGAATCCCTTGTGCTATGTTTGTTATGAGAAAGTTTTCAGTCATTATAAAAGTATCGGAGGGCTTCCATGGTGGCTCAGTGGTGCAGAGTTCGTCTGCCAATGCAGGAGACACAGGTTCGATCCCTGACCTGGGAAGATCCCACCTGCCTCGGAGCAGCTGAGCTCATGCACCCCATCTGTTGAGGCCGCGTGCCGCAACCACTGAAGCCCACACACCATCGCGCCTGTGCTCTGCAGAAGCTGCCCCAATGCCACGCCTGCTCACCGCAACTAGACAGTAGCCCCTGTTTGCCTCAACTAGAGAAAAGCCCACACAGCGACAAAGACCCAACAGGGCCATGAATAAATAAATTTTAAAATAAAAATAGTTCGATTTTTTTAAAAAAAGTATCTGAGAAATTCTAGAATGCTGTAGCAGGAAAACATCTTAAACTACAGATCAGCGCTTGTTTTCCACAGCAAGAAGGGTAAACCTGATCAATCAAAGGATGAATACCACTTAAAGTTTAGACTTCTCAGTTTTAATTTTGTACCAAATGCCACCTCTACAAAACTTCCTGTAGCAGGAACTCTTGGTGGACTCATCCGCTTCTCATCCCCAACCCCTTCTCTCTTGTCTCACCATCCCATAGGAAACTAACCACTCTCCAAGCCGCCCTGGAAACCAAGTGTGAGTGTCACAGGAAAGTTCTTACCAGGGACAGGTAAACTCAAATCTGTGGGCGGGGACTCTGGGGAACTGTGTGCTTTTCCAATACAAGAACAGACACCGTTCCTGCCATCTTTCTTTCTTCCTGACATAAATTTGATCAACATGTCCATGAAACAGGGCCGTCATCTTGAAAAACGATAGGGGAAAAAAAAAAAAGAACTGACATGCCTTATGTCTGGAGGACTTTTTGTCACACAAGAAAATATCCTCCTGTTTAAGACACTGGTGGGCAGGTTTTCTGTTACATGCAGCTGAACTCATTCCTAAATGATAAAGCTTCTTTTCCCATGGATATTGGCACGCTCTGGGCCCAGGGCTTGGCAGGTATTAGTTCAAAATCTGAGGACAGTACCCAGGTGTCTGGGAAATCCCTAGGGGAGAGAGTTCTATTTCTCTTTCCTTTTTCCTAATTCAAACAGGAGTTGATTTTCAGCTTATTTTTGAAGCTCAACTCTCATCTTGTTCTCATTTTTATCTTGATCCTCAGAATGAATTTCCCAATGATATTCAAGAGTTTCCCATTCTTACACTGACCCAGTACTTCAGAGAATTAAATTTTCCTGAAGCCGAATTGTTGTTTTACTTGATTATTAATATTCAACTAACTAGAGCACTCGGTCAATAACTCCACTCATACACTGCATGCTCAGGTCCACAGCGTGTGTTTGAAACACGGAGATAATGAGATGGGGATTTACACTGTTTTAAGCCTCTTCATCTCCTGCCTCTCAAAATGCTTACATAATTTGGTCACAGAGTCCTGCTATCTTGTAGTGGCAACTATTTGTTGGAAGTCCAGTTTTACTGCTTGATCAAATTATAAACCAGGGGGCATTGAGAAAGCATTTAGAATTCTTTCCCTAGTCATTCTTAGTGTCTGTCTCAGTGGAAGGCACTTCAAACATTCTCATTAAGTACTATAAAGTAGATACCACCCTCCTCTACCAATAAGCACAGCTTAAGAAAAGACCCAGGCTTCCACGGTGGCTCAGGTGGTAAAGAATCCACCTGCAATGTAGGAGACCCAGGTTTGATCACTGGGTCGAGAAGATCCCCTGGAGAAGGAAAAGGCAACCCACTCCAGTATTTGTGTCTAGGAAAGTTCCTGGACAGAAAAATCTGGCAGGCTACAGTCCATGGAGTTGCAAGAGTCATGCATGACTTAGTAACTAAACCACCACCACCACCAAGCAAAGACCCATGGCTAAAAATGCCCAACTCTGGCATCAAACTGTTCATGACTTTGAGTCTCTAATCATCTGATCAGGTAATTGAGTTCTAAGGTTTAACACTAAAGATAGATTTATGTGAGGGAAAAATACCTTACAGAAGGGTACTTATAGCTACATTTTGCTATGCAGACATGAACGTATATACTAAGGCTTAGCATATGGCAGCTACATAACAGCCTCCCTATAAATATGAGTTGAATGAATGAATAAGCATACACATGCATGTGGCAGGAATACTCAGTATGGATGAATGATCTTTTTTTCTAAAGATAGATTATCTGAACTAAAATAGTTGGGCAGTCAAAACTCCATACTCTGATTTAAGCCGGCAAAGTAAAAGAAACCTCTCTTTCTTCTTTGCTCTCTTCCTTACATGATGTAAAATGTGAAGGACTTGCTGGTCACATTTGTCAAGAGAGCCCACAGGTACTGCCTGGCTCATCACGACTTATCAATTACCTTTGTTGTTTGGTGGATATTGATCTGGGAAGACCTTGTATCTTGCAAAAATCACTTGTACAGCAACTCTTCACTTTTTATTTTTACTCCACATGAAGGCTCCTGGAAGGCTCCTGTGTTGTGGGCTTCTACCTGACAGGCCCCTTCCGACATTAAACACCAGGTGAGAGCTTGTCACCTAGACGAATGTACCAGTTAAACTAGCACAGTCATGCCAACATGCTTACAGTGGCAACAAGTTCTGGCCCACGCGCTGAGAGGCATTTGTTGATGCAGAAAAGGGGCTGAGGAGTCACGAGTTTAGTTATGTTTCATTCATTTGTTCATTCAACAAAACATTTATCAACAGATTATGCTTAAAATGTTGTCTGCTTTCATGAAAGGGACGTCTGTCTTTGCTAATTTTTCTCAACAGCACAGTTTAACTGATCCCTGTCTCTTCATCCAAAGTACCCAATGGTGAACTGTAGATCTTGAGAACAGAGGGAGAATAACAACAGTGACACCATGGAGAACTCTGGACATCAAGGTGGTCCCATACGGTTGTGTGGGTTGCACACTATTCAAGTGTAGGGCACTATTGCCCTAACTATTTTGTGAGGAACTGGGGAGCAATGGGAAGCGCATGTGCATGCTGGGGCAGCATACCCTTGGGTCAACAGTGTCCCTTGGCGTAAAGGGCACAAACTATCCAATCCTCCATACTATTTCATTCTTCAGTTTAGAAACCAACTGTCTATTGTGTACATGAAATAGATGATTCCACAGTATATTTATATTTCACAATTAAATTTTCAAATGAGGGGCCTCCCTGGTGGTCTAGCAGTTCAGATTCCATGTTCCCAATGCAGGGAGCCCAGGTTTGATCCTCGGTCAGTGAACTAGATCCTACATGCTGCAATTAAGTATCCACGTGACTCAAAAAATGATCCAGAGAGATGTTGTGGGGTGGGAGGTGGGAGGGGGATGCAGGATTGGGAGCTCATGTACACCTNTTTTTTTTTCAAATGAGGCGTTGCCAACTAAAACTGCATCATAGAAACCAATCTACTCTATACCTGATTTTTAGTAAAAAGCGACCAAAAATCTCAGGAAAACAACTGAATAACAGAAATACTATTCTTAAAAAAAAGTTCAGAAGTCCTAAGAATCTATGCCACATAAATACATTAATGTGCATGAAATACATGTACAAGGATGTTGATGCAAACACTGTAAGTAAATTACTAAAACAGGTGTCACTGAATGAGTGATGGTACTTTCATACAGGAAATCCTATGAAGTCACTGAAATGAATGTGTAGCCTTATAAATTCCCTCCCAAGGACACAGCTCCAAAACTTACTCTTTGGGCAAAAATGGAAACAGAACAGGATGAATAGTGTGATCCCGTCAGGATATTTCTTAAGTTCTGTATGTTGTACATGAAAAGATGTTAAGGAACAGAACAGAGTCTAGAAGGATACACGATGCAGGGCAGTCTTCTGACAGTGGTAACTTCTGGGGAGAGACAGATAAACAGAGGAATTTTATGGCCTATTCATGTCGATGTATGGCAAAGCCAATAGAGTATTGTAAAGTAAAATAAAGTAAAAAAAATTTTTTTAATTAAAAAAAGATCAATTTCAGTGACATGTGTAAATAATATTGTTAATAAGATTTACAAATGTAATGCTATTATTATCTATTTTAATACATATTCAATATTTAGGGAAATAAATACTGATCATGTAAAATCAATAAAAGTAACAGATGTTTATAAGTAAAAAAAAATAGAATTTGAAATACATCTTTTTTTTTGGGGGGGTGGGTAATGCAAAGTATTTATGTGTCCACTGCATTAGGAAAATGACAGCAAACTACAGCCAGGGTAGTTTATGTGTAGTTTAATCTCAACAATTAAAATTCAGGACAAAACAACATGTTGTTTCAAGATAACATGCGTCTCGTTAACTTTCCACTTCAATTACCCCTCCCAACAGCAGTGTGCGTGAACACATGTGCTGGTCAAACATGCTCCAGGCACTGGAGGTCCAAGAGAAAAACAGGCCAGGGCTTTTGGAGACTGCCCTTTTGGAGCTTTAATCCAAGCAGGTGAAAGAGGCATACATCCTGGAGAGAGATTTTCAGATTAACTATTATTTTCCTATTAAATAATTAACCACAACATCCTGGGCCCTGTGGCTGAGGGAGAGGTATGCTGTGATTCCGCTCAAGTTCCTTCTCAGAGACGTTCTCTGCCTCACAGCTCATTCTTTGCCCATCAAATATTCATCGCCTCACCCATCAATCAACCTAGGTTCCCTCAAACAGAATCCATAAAATAATAACACTTTACATTCGTAGAGGGCTTTCTACCTTTCCAAACACTTTCTCATACACGGCGTCCTACGAGAGGGATGGTTATGATGCAGGAGCAAGGAAACATAAATTTATGATATAAAAAGCTTCTTCTGCCTGGCACAAGTTTCTCTCTGCTCTCTACTCACCCAACCTGTCCTTGTCCTCCAGTTTACAGCTGAGATGTCACCTCTTCCAGGGAGTACTCTGAGCTACAAGCTTGCGTGGCTCTCTCGTGCTCCCCCCTCCCAACTCTACAGGATGCTGATCATACTGTTATCTGATGGTGACAGCTTGATGTCCCTGTTCATGGCATTGAGGCCAGAATCACCTGGGAGGGGCTCTGTGGCCCAACCTCAACTTCAAGGTCTGACAAAGATAGGGGAAGATGTGACATCCCTCATTTTAAAAGCTTTCCAGCTGTTTTGAAGCAGTTAATCCCAAGAAATTATCATGGAGGCATGGACGGTGTCTGCTTCCACATTACCAGCCGTTGTAGCAATACCTTCTAACAGCACAGGTATGTTTCTGGTGCCCAGTAGAGTTGCTCTTTAACCTTCTGGTTTTTTTCAGCACATACTAACTGAGCACCTTCAGGATAGTGCCAGACTCCTATTGAATGATGAAATGAAATAAACCGAGGTCACAACCACTCCATAGCTCTCATCATTAAGATGAAGTTACCTGATACTAGAAGCATCTAGAGGCACCCCATTGGTACATGTGCCCTGGAGTCCCGTGACTGGTGGATCAGAGAAGACCAATATTAGTCTTCTTACTGGGGCCTTAAGTTATGACCCTTAGAGGCCAGTGTTCAGATACTTTCGGGAGGGCAGCAGTAGGTCCTGCTGCCCAACTGTGTTTGGAGGTGGGATGCAAGCAAGGGAGGTTGGCACAGGCCAAGAGGTTCATCTGGTTATTGAACCTTCATTCATCAGAACTTCTAATGAGCATCATATGTATCTTCTGTTCTTTGGGGGCTGTGCTCATATTCTATAAACACTTCTATGGTTGGTCCAGTAACTGAAACAAACCCAGACCATGTGACACTAAGTCAAAAACACAAAGACTCAAATGCAGGGTCCGCTTTGTTCATTTCCTGGCACAGAGCTCAGGATTACAGAGCTTATTTCCAGGAAGCAAGTTTCCAGCCACTTAACTGAGAGCAGCCGAGCCTGGGACAAAAGAGTACATTAGCCTAAGACGCACTGAAAACACACAATGAGAGCAATGAAGGAAATGCCCTGCATACCAACCACCAAGGCTCATCAGCCAGGGAAAACAGGCCAAGTACTGAAGTCTCAAGCTTGACCCCATCAGAAGACAAACTCAACCTGGGTTCCTCATAACCCTGCATTCCCCTAAGCACTCAGGATGCCGGGATCTTTTATGGAGCTCGTTCTTCTCTGCCTTGCAACTCAAACTACCATTGCTTCTACCACTCTGCTGTAATTAATACTGACAGCAGCAAAAGCAGCAGCAGCTCATGCTGCACACAGCTCTCTCTGTCCCAAGCGCTGCCCCAAGGACTCTAGGTATGTTACCTTCTTTCATGTTTATGACAGTTATAAGTACTATTTTTATTCTGTTTTAAAGATGGGGAACTTGAGATATACTTAAGATAAGTAACCTGCTCCAAATGACAAAGCTAGTAGGTGCAGATAACCGTCCTTCATCTGCCAAATATTACAGCTTCCATTTCTGTGGGTCAGGGGGTTTGGCAACTGTACTTCCAGCACTTAATCCTTACCCCCAGTCCTGGGCAGGAAGGAGAATTATTCTTATTCTTACAGAAGTAGAAACCGAGGCACACAAAGGTTAAGGAATTTGTCCAAGATCACTCAGCTAGGAGGCAGTGGAGTTATGCTTGAAAGGCAGGTCCCTGGTGGCTGATTGCCTGGAATGGACTCAATCAATAGACTCTGAAGGAATGAATGAACATCCTTGAAAGTCAGTGTTCTTATCCAATGGGGAATATGAAAGAAGTTAAAGCAGAAAGCCCTGGGCATTCTTCTCATTCGACCCATACCTCTTTCACCCAGGCTGCTCACTTCTTACCCCACTTCTGAGTTTTACAACCAATTATCTNGCAACTGTACTTCCAGCACTTAATCCTTACCCCCAGTCCTGGGCAGGAAGGAGAATTATTCTTATTCTTACAGAAGTAGAAACCGAGGCACACAAAGGTTAAGGAATTTGTCCAAGATCACTCAGCTAGGAGGCAGTGGAGTTATGCTTGAAAGGCAGGTCCCTGGTGGCTGATTGCCTGGAATGGACTCAATCAAGACTTTAAATTAAACAATATACTGAATTCAAAAGTATATTCATCTTCCTATAAGTATTCATGTGCCCTATATATACAGATTTCAATCAAAAGTATCCTCCAGTTGATGACATGATACCATTATCAGGGCAGATATAATTTTAGATTTTTTTGGAATGCATTTCTTTTATCCTCAATCCCATCCCTCCACTGTGTATTAAAGTATAGCCTTCTAAACTTCCTTCCATTATTTTATTCTTACATATCCATCAAAGCAAATTAAATGATTCCAGGGTAAAGAATCCATATCCAAATGAAAAGACCTATTTTATTGCAAGTTATTATTTCCAAAGGAGATCTTAGTTCATTAAGAGGTTTAAAAAAAGTACTAGTTTGAGTAGTATTATGCTTTGCTCAGTTGTGTCTGACTCTTGTGATTCCATGGACTGTAGTCCACCAGGCTGCTCTGTCCACAGAATATGCCGGGCAACAATACTGGAGGCAGTCGCCATTTCCTATTCCAGGGGATCTTCCCTGGACCCGCATCTCTTCGTGCCTCCTGCATTGGCAGGCAGATTCTTTACCACTAGTGCCACCTGAGTAATATCATTCATACTCTTGGTTTATGGGCTTTTTTTCTTTGTTAGTCAGTAGTCTGTCTACTGTGTTTTCAGTTCCTGTAATTTACAGCAATGATTTAACACAGGTTCTTACTAGATAACTCCAAAGTAATAAACAACTATTTATACTTTTCTTAAGTATTTATATATAAAATTACTTGTGTATGCTTGTAATATAAATGCATCTATCCATTTCCCTGGAATTCCCAATTTCATTCAATGTTTTGAAAAATGCACCTATTCTAATAAATGTAGCTGTTTAACTTAATTCTATGTATGCTATGTACAGTATTCTATCATGTGACTGTATGAATTTTATCTGTCCATTCAATTACCGATTGTCTGTTAAGATAAAACATTGGACTCTTTAACTGCAATACTTGAACATACATATACTTGTCACCTTTATAATTCTAAATTTGTCTTAGAAGTCAAACACTGGGCTTATCTCTTATAGTATCTTCCTTTTCCAAGATCTTAAATTTTTCATTTCTTTGTAGCTCTCTGCTACTGTCAAGGAAATATTGCCTAAGATTTTATCCAATATTTTCAATTATTCTCAATGAAATTATGACTGGTAAATTACTTTGTCCACAGTTACCTTGAAGCCTCATTTACTTCTCACATTCTAATTCTTCCTTATATCTCATGTTTTATTGTTTAATTAATTATCTGGCTCCCTCTAAATTTTTCTAGGAGAATGGTAATATTAGACATAATAAGCGAAGAAACATAATTCACAAAGAACTTGCTTATTCACCCTGACCTAGATATGAAAGATACAGCAGAGCTTCAGTATTCAAGAAATTCTGGAGTGGTCAGGCCTGCTACAGACCATTTTTACCTAAATCCAGACTACAACCATGATGATCTTATCATTTCTTTCTTTCACAAATCCAGCCTCAGACTTCTTACAAAGTGAAACTATCTATAATCACAGTTGCTCAACTTCTAATGAAAATCACTATTGACCATTTGCTTGAGTTATTCTGATTCTCTACAATATCTTGCAGACCTGAGCATATCCTCCTGGATTTACTGTAATGTTATTACTTTCAAGTTAAACTGATACATTTCTTTTTTTAATACAATAGATTTCTCTTCTGATCCTACCACCCAATATTTCACTATTTTCCCATAACCCTCTTTGTTTCCTTCAGAACAATTATCACAGCTTCTATGGTATTTTGTTCTATTTTTTTCCCCTTTCTCACCTACTGGAATGTGAACTTCATGAAGGCAGGAATCATGTCTGTCTAGAAATACCATTGTGTCTCTAGCATTTGAAAAATCATCTGATGCAAAAAGGACTCTAAGTAAATTTTTTTTGGATTATTTCATGTGTTTTCATTTGTCAGTGCTGTGATTCCAAAGTATATTTTTAAAGTTAGTGGAAAAAAACCTGAAGCTGAAAGGCTCTTTTAAGCATTTGTTACATACCAAACACTTTACTCAAAGTGTTTTATTATTATAAAACCACATAATGTAGGTTTCATGATCCCCACTTTATAGATGAAGAAATTAAGATACAAGGAAATTAAGTAAATTCCACAAATTTAGCTGCTGATGGCAGAGATGAATTTTAATCCTACTTCATTTGATTCTGACCTTAGGTCAACCTACTGTACCACACTCCCTAAGGGGAGCACTTTTGAGTCATAGATAGCTTTAGATAATTTTCTTAAACCCTGCAATTGAATTCTTTGAACTCCAGTATGCTTCTCTGCATCATTGCTCCATGTGTCAGAAGCAACATTCAGAAGACAAGAAATTCCTGTTGAAAGCAATGCAGTCACATTATTTGTGTTTAATTTTCCTTGTCACGAAACTGTCTGGAATTATGATTATTTATCACTACCCTTAAAGACATCTCATCTGCATAAAATTTATACCTAAATTATTGGGGTACATTCAATGTGCAGATTTACTTCTAATATATATAAAACTGATTATTTTCTGGATTACTAGGTCATTGGAACTGAATGAACTACCTATTTTTTTTTTAATATTTGGGAAGAGAATATATCAAAAGTAACCATGGCATATAATACCAGATGGGACCTAAGCTTTTGTAGGGCCAACATATTTAAAGCTCAGAGGTCGAACCTAAGGTCCAAAGAGATTAAATAATTGGCACAATGATAAGCAGCTTGCTCATGGCATAGCTAGAAACATTCTAATCACTTTATAACATGGATATTACTGATGAGTTACTGTCTTTACTAGTGGCACAGCTAGCAGGATGCTAATCACTTTATAACATACACACCACTTAGTTCCTGCTTCCCAAGTGAATGGTCATAAGTAATAAATTATAATGTTTTACCCTAAGAGTTTTATAATTTCTTTCTTCCTGACTATGCCTAATTCTCCTTCTCCTTAGTTTTAATACCCAAATTCTCATCAAATGCTTGGTTATATAACCCTCATCTTTTCAATAAAACATTCATTAGTTATACTTGTTGGACAATGAATTATTATTCTCAAAGGGACAAATACTTTTTTCATTTCAATAGCTATGAAATGGAAGATCTGAATAAACTTACTGGGCTTTTATGATAAAATTTTGGTTGTGGAATTTATGCAGTCTAGAAATCTTAAAAATAATCATATTTGGCAATCACAAATTTACCCTAGCATTTACGCATGAATTCAACAAAACATTTATTGAGAATCTACATGCTGCAGCAATTTACTCACAACAATGAGTTCACTCATAGATTAGTGGAGTAAACATGTACAAAGATATAATATTAAATTATGTAATAATATATATGGTAAGAACTTCCTGGAGAAGTATAACCCAAATAACATACAGAAGTTTTTTCTTTTCAGTTTTATGAGATATAATTGACAAATAGAAACTGTATGTATTTAAGGTATATAACTTAATGTTTTTGACATAGGTATACATTGTGAAATTATCACCATAATCTAATTAATATATTCATCATGTCACAGAATTGCCATTTGTGTGCAGTGGGTGAGGGGACAAATACTAAGGCTCTACCTTCTCAGAAAATTTCAAGTATAAAATACAGTATTGTTACATATAGTCACATGCTAATTTAGATCTCCAGAATGTACTCATCTTACAGAATTGAAACTTTATAGCCTTTGGCCACCCTCTCATTTTCCTTTCTCCTCAACCCTTGACAACCTACTCTGTGCTCCTGTGAAAGCACTTCTATGATTCCATGTATAAGTGAGGTCACATTACTTTCAGTGTCTTGCTTATTTCACCAGCATAATGTCCTCCAAGTTCATGCATGTTGTCACAAACAGCAGAATTTTGTTCTGGTGAATAATATTCCATTGTGTATGTGTGTGTATGTATATGTGTAGTATCACATTTTCTAGATCCATTCATCCATCAAAGGTTTTTTGACATCTTTGCTTTTGTAAATAGTGTCGCCTTGAATATGGGAGTCCAGAAATCTTTTTGAGAGCTTGTTTTCATTTCCTCTGGATATATATCCAGAAGTGGTATTGCTTGATCATGTGGTAGTTCTATTTTTAACTTCTGAGGAATCTCTATACTGTTTTCTGTAGTGATTATACCAGTTTACAATCCCACCATTAGTCTATCAGGATTCCTTTTCCTACAAATCCTCATCCATACTTGTTATCTTTGGTCTTTTTGATAATAGTTACTCTAACAGATTCAAGATTATGTCTTATTATAGTTTTTATTTGCACACCCATGATAATTAGTGATGTTACTGTTTCATATATCTGTTGATTTTTGTATGTCTTCTTCTGAGACATCAGATGGTAAAGTGTCTGTCTACAATGCAGGAGACCCAGGTTCGATCCCTGGGTTGGGAAGATCCCCTGGAGAAGGAAATGGCAATCCACTTCAGTACTATTGCCTGGAAAATCCCATGGACAGAGGAGCCTGGTAGGCTACAGTCCATGGGGTCGCAAAGAGTCGGATAGGACTGAACGACATTTGCCTTACCTGTCTATTTTTAATTGAGGTTTTCATTTTTTGGTTTTCTATTGAGTTGCTAAAGTTCCTTATAAATGTTAGATATTAATCCTCTATAAGATTCATCATTTGAAAATATTTTCTCCCATTCCATAGGTTGCCTTTTCACTCTATTGTTTCTTCTACTTTTGTTTGCTTCAGAGGCTTTTAGTTTAATGTGATATCCTATATCTGTTTTTACTTTTGCTTCCTGTGCTTTTGTGATCATATTTTAAAAAATTACTGTCCGGACTAACGTCAAGAAGCTTTTTCCCTATGTTTTCTCCTAGGAGTTTTACAGTTTCAGTCTCATGTTTAGGTCTTTAGCCCACTGAGTTGATTTTTAATACAGTATGATATAGGATCCAAAGTCATTCTTCTGCATGTGGATACCCAGTTTTTCCAACACCAAATTTTGAACCTATTGTGGCAGTGTTGTGAAAGCTCAGTTGATCATAAAGTTGTGGGTTTATTTCTGGGCTCTCTATTCTGTTCCATTGATTTGTATGTCTGTTTTTACGCCAGTGGCATACTGTTTTCATTACTCTAGATTTACAATATAGTTTGAAATCAGGAAGTGGGATGCCTCCAGTTTTGTTCTTCTTGCTCAAGATTGCCTTGACTATGTGGGACATTTTGCAGCTCCATTTGAATTTTAGGATTGTTTTCCTATTTCTGTAAAGAATGCCTTTGGTATTTTGATAGAATTTACCATGAATCTGGAGATCATATTGGGTAGTATAAATTTTAACAATCATAATTCTTCTAATCCATAAACACAGGATGTCTTTTCATTTATCTGTGTCCTTTTTAATTTCCTTCATCATTCAGTTCAGTTGCTTAGTCGTGTCCGACTCTTTGCAACGCCATGAATTGCAGCACGCCAGACCTCCCTGTCCATCACCAAC
>SJYV01018097.1:3215282-3227764 GCA_006410875.1 Neotragus pygmaeus | reverse complement strand
GGTGACAATATACAGCCTTGACGTACTCCTTTTCCTATTTTTTTAGCATGCAAATCTTTCACCAATTTGATTAAGTTTATTCCTTTTTTCAGATAGTTACATCTATTTCATCATTAAATCTAGCTTCTATTTTCTCAAATAGATATTTTTGGTTTGATCACAGCCCAGTAACATGAGTTAAAGTTTACTTTCTTCTGTATCTGTACTCTAGAAGCTTTTTTCAGTAATATCAGCAATCATATCTCTTGAATGTTTGGCAACAGGCCCCCAGAAAACTTGCTTTTATATTTTTTTAAGATTTTGTCCTTCACATTAAATTTCTCAAATAGTTATAGGTTTATCCTATTTCCTGAGTCAATATTGATGTAGTTATTTTTATAGTGTTTTATTAAATATGTATTTTGTTTCAAATATTTTGGAATAGAATTGTTAGTAGAATTCTCTACATTTTTATTATTTATTCAAATCTATAGTTTTTTTTAAATTCCATCTATTTATTCATTCATTTTTTTCCCTTAAGGTGATCAACACTGTCAGAGATTTATAAACTTGATGGGTTTTTCAAGAAATCATATACAGTCTTTTGATCTTCTTTATTATAACTTTGTTTTAAATTTTATTGACATTTGATTTTTGTCCATTATTTTGTCTCTTCTATAATATTTTCCTTAAATACATTATTTTTATTTCCTGACCTTTAATGTACAAACTTATTAATTTTTATCCTTTCTTCTTTTCCAGTATAAACACACTGAGAATATAAACTGTTCTCAAACACCACTTATATCCTGTAAGTTTTATATATTTAATTTTCATTCAGGTTTTTGCATTTTTTTTTTACCTCTGTTATGATTCTCTATTTGACTTATGGATTATTTATTCATTTGTTTTTAATTTAAAAACATCTTTTTTTTCTCTTTAGTAATTACTATCTTATGTCAGTCTTGCATGCACTATAATTCTTTTTTATTGTTCTACCACTTCTTGGCACAGAGCCCTTTTTCCCCTAGTCTTTCCTCTTATTTTTTTATTGAAATTCCAAGAATTTGGGGGGGGTGGTATTTCTTAAAAGGTTTTTAAAAGGTTAACCACTAAAGCGTAGAAATGATCCTTAAGAAAGATTCCAAAGCTGAGCGTTACAAATAGAGAAATGTGTTTTCAATACTATTTTCTGAGAAAAGCAGAGATAATATTTATGGATGAGCCCTCCCCTCCCCAACACACACACATACCTGGGAACAGAGAAACAGTTTTTCCATTAATGCCTGATGAGAGAGT
The DNA here is from genome assembly GCA_006410875.1 of Neotragus pygmaeus. NCBI lineage: Eukaryota > Metazoa > Chordata > Mammalia > Artiodactyla > Bovidae > Neotragus > Neotragus pygmaeus. The sequence continues at coordinate 3,226,486 of SJYV01018097.1, read as the reverse complement.
TCCATATTTCATGCATTGCTTATGGTTAGAAATTACAATGAGGGTATACAGAACACAGTTTTAAGAATATTATATTTTACTTGATATACTGCTATGATGGCTGAGGATTTGTGTGTTGTAAACTCTAGGAATGTCAGGCTAGTGATACAATAGTATGTACTTTCCTAGATTTTGTAAATTTAGAAACTTTGGATGGATGAATCCAATTTTGGAGATCATGAAGTATCTACATTAGATCCAGTGGAGGGATAAAAGCTTAGAAAATAGCTGCTAAAGAAGGAATTAAGTCCTGAATTAGGCACATGAGTGAGTGTTCCATATTTGGGACTACCCAGAAGAGAAAAATTGGTAGGCAATACTTTCAGACATGAACTACATTAAACACTTAATTTCTACAAGATGAATGACACAATTTGTAGGTTTTAATAATTAATGGAAAATTATTAATAGAAAATATAGTCTTCTTATTTAAATTTGGCACCCTCTTTGAATTGATGGCAATTAATGAGGAATGCAGAACTGTGAAATGCTCATTGTATAACCTGTTTGTTAAACAACCTGTTTGTATAACCTCCAGTACTTTGGCCACCTGATAGGAAGAGCCAACTCATTGGAAAAGACCCTGATGCTGGAAAACATTGAAGGCAAAAGAAGAAGAGGGCAGCAGAGGGTGAGATGGTTAGATAGTACCACTGACTCAATGGACATAAACTTGAGCAAACAGTGGGAGACAGTGGAGGACAGGAAAGCCTGGCATACTGCAGTCCATGGGGTCACAAAGAGTTGGACACAACGTAGCGACTGAACAACAACATAACCTGGTTGGATATGGCAGTTTAGATAACCCAGTTAGGTGTAACGCAGAATGAGAAAGAAAGAAAATAATCAAAATGTAATGTAACTTTGCAGTTAATTTATTGGATGTCTTAATGTGACCCGATAGGAATTTTATCATACAACAGCAAACATTCTGTGCAAGCCAGAACTTCCTAACTCATCCCAGACAATTGTATAAGAACTATTTACCTTAAGAAGCAATTACATAGGAGGATGAAGGGCTTTCTGATACTCTACTGTGAAGAAGACAGACTCGCTGTATCTCTAGTTTCCATGGGTTTGGCTTTTTGGACTAACTGCTTAAAATACACACACATAGAGCTCTGGGGAAGGCGAGTAGGGAAACACCCTTCCAACCACCTGTGATACCGTAATTTGTAACAATTAATGTGTATGGGATTAATTCCAGTACTTCATTCCAGTCCAAGCTTCTGGCACAAAACTCCAGAAACCCTTGGAATATCCTAAATGACCAGAAATAAAGTATCATTTGCTGTGTTAACAAAGTGACTTCTGAAATGGATCTAAGGATGGGGGCAGGTTCCCAGGAAAACCAAATCTGTGATTTGAGGTTTAGAACTTTCAGTTCTGCCTCCTCTGAACTCCAAGGAGGAAAGAGGTCTAGAAGTTGAATCAATAACTAATGGCCAATGAGTTATATCACTCATGCCTATGAGATGAAGCCTTCATAAAAACTCAAAAGGATGAGGTTTGGATAGCTTCCTGGTGAACATCTGGAAGAGTGTCACATAGACATCATGCAAGCTCCTGGTCCTTTCCCCTTATGAGTCTCTTCTATCTGGCTATCCCTGAGTTATATCATTTTATAGTAAACCAGTTATCTGGTTAGTAAAATGTTTCTCTGACTTCTGTGAATCTCTCCAGCAGAATAACTGAACTCAAGGTAGGAGCTGTTGGAGCCTCCAGTTGATAGATGGTTGGTCAGGAGCACAGGTGCAATCTGAGCCTGATATTGGCATCTAAAGTAGCAGGGAAGGGCACTCTTGCAGGACTGAACCCTTAACCTGTAAGACTGGACACTATNCCAACTCTCACATCCATACATGACCACTGGAAAAACCATAGCCTTGACTAGATGGACCTTTGTTGGTAAAGTAATGTCTCTGCTTTTCAATATGCTATCTAGGTTGGTCATAATTTTCCTTCCAAGGAGTAAGTGTCTTTTAATTTCATGGCTGCAGTCACCATCTGCATCATGGTCAACAAGAGTCTTAAATGCAGTACTTGGATGCAATCTCTAAAACGACAGGATAATCTCTGTTCATTTCCAAGGCAAGCCATTCAATATCACAGTAATCCTAGTCTATGCCCCAACCAGTAATGCTGAAGAAGCTGAAGTTGAACAGTTCTATGGAGACCTACAAGACCTTTTAGAACTAACACCCAAAAAAGGATGTACTTTTCATTATAGGGGAGTGGAATTCAAAAGTAGGAAGTCAAGAAACACCTGGAGTAAGAGGCAAATTTGGCCTTGGAATATGGAATGAAGCAGGGCAAAGACTAATAGAGTTTTGCCAAGAGAACGTGCTGGTCATAGCAAACACCCTCTTCCAACAACACAAGAGAAGACTCTACACATGGACATCACCAGGTGGTCAACACCAAAATCAGATTGATTATATTCTTTGCAGCCAAAGATGGAGAAGCTTGATACAGTCAGAAAAAACAAGACCAGGAGCTGACTGTGGCTCAGATCATGAGCTCCTTATTACCAAATTCAGACGTAAATTGAAGAAAGTAGGGAAAACCACTAGACCATTCAGGTATGACCTAAATCAAATCCCTTATGATTATACAGTGGAAGTGAGAAATAGATTTAAGGGACTAGATCTGATAGATAGAGTGCCTGATGAACTATGGACAGAGGTTCATGACATTGTACAGGAGACAGGGATCAAGACCATCCCCATGGAAAAGAAATGCAAAAAAAAAAAAAAAAAGAAAAAGAAAAGAAAAACAGTATACACAGAAATATATTTTTCCCATAGGGGAAAATATAAAGCATTCAAAAGTATTATTGAAAACAATGACTACTAAAGGTTACTGGAACTATTTGATTGCTCTTTCATGCAGGAGAGAGGAACCTATATGGGGCTTACGAGTGATGGAAAGAACCCCTGGGAACTTTTTTTATACAAGCTGAAAGACAGATAGAGATGGAGAGTGTAAATTCACACGCATTTATTTCAGAGCTGTATACACAGGCTAAGAAGCAAGGATACCCTAGTACCAATAATCACACTTGACATCCAGATCCTGATTTCTAAATATCACTCTCCGATAGAGTTCCCTGGAGAAATGACTGATTTCAGGGATGGGACAGGAAATGAACTACAAGAGCCTGAAATATCTTGTGGTGACAGAAAGCAAGGAGTGGCTGGAAAAAAAAGTTACAGAGGGGCAGCAAATGGAGATACATAAGCCAGCACGTAAAGGCCCCCCTGGCTAAACCTGGGACAATTTGAGCACAACAAAATGATAGTAACTAAGTATAACCCATAGGATAAAAATAAACCTATGAGTCAATATTAACATAAATAAATGAACAAATAAAAAGATGAGAAAGGAAAGTTTTTCCTCAGAGTAGAATCCTAACTAATACATACAAATGCAATGATTAATTAGAAAATAATGATTTGTCAATCATCACTATAACTGTTGCAGGTAAGAAGCATCAATGAATTCTACAATGAACGGGCAAGACTATAACAGAAAAGATATTTAAGTTGTCAAAAACATATATGCCAAATATGTATATGTCAAACACATATGAGTAAGTAAGATACTCATTGCAAAGAGGAAAATAATGACTTTGTAGTGGAGAAACTGGAAGACACTCCATTAACCAATGATCAGTGTTAACAAGTGTCACCAAGAATGAGACAAATGGATACAACAGGTCTCCTGATGTAATGCATTAAGAAAGATAAAATATTACTTGTGTGGTGTTCCTGCCAAAAATGCAAAAGTTGACTCTGATCATGAAGAAGCATCACGCCAAACAAATCCAACTTAAGGAACAGATCCAAAAATGTCAAGGTCACAAAAGACTAAGAGTCTGGGGAATTGTTTGAGATTAAAGAATGCTAAGACACATGACGACTATATGCAAAGTATGATCCTGGAATGGTTCATGGACCAGGGGGGAAAAAAAGGCATTGGCAAAATCTTAATAAGATTTATATTATCAGAAAGTGTATCAGTGTTAATTTCCTGGCTTGATTAGTGTCTCTGTTATTCTAAGAGAATGATCTTCTTTTTAGAAATTACACATTAAAGAAGCAAGGGACATCATCTGTAACTTGCTTTCAAAGGTTTCACGAACAACAATTTGCATATAGAGAGAGGATATGATGAAGTTCAGTGCAGTCAAGAATTAACATCTAAGAATCTGAAGTAAGAGCACAGAGGAATTCTTATCATCTTCCAAACTTTTTTGAAAATCTAAAATTGTTTAAAAATTAAAAGATAGAAAAGAGAGCCAACCAGACTGACACCCATACTGGAGTTCACATATCAGCTCTGCCACTTGAAAGGACATGTGTGCATCTGGGCTCAGTCTTGGCTACCCTGTGGACTATAGCCCGCCAGGTTCCTCTGCCTAAGTGATTCTCCAGGCAAGAATACTAGAGTGGGTAGTCATTTCCTCCTCCAGGCGATCCTCCCGATCCAAGGATCAAACGCTCCTCTTCTGCCTTGGCAGGTGGATTCTTTACCACTGAGACACTTGGGAAGCCCGGTTAAAAGTACACTTGAACAAATTACTTTTGTAATTAAGTAATTACTTGGCCTCACTTGGGCTCAAGGAGCTTTAGTCTCTCCTCTGTTCAGTGGAGTTAACATGACTTCATCGGATTTCTGTGAGGACAAACCAGACCCTGAAAAGATCACAGCCCAAGACCTGGCTGCTGCTAAGTCACTTCAGTCGTGTTCGACTCTGTGCGACCCCATAGACGGCAGCCCACCAGGCTCCCCCGTCCCTGGGATTTTCCAGGCAAGATCACTGGAGTGGGTTGCCATTTCCTTCCCTAATGCATGAAAGTGAAAAGTGAAAGTGAAGTCGCCCAGTTGTGTCCGATTGTTCACAACCCCAGGGACTGCAGCCTACCAGGCTCCTCCGTCCATGGGATTTTCCAGGCAAGAGTACTGGAGTGGGGTGCCACTGCCTTCTCCGAAGACCTAGCTGAGAAATCCTTTAACAATTGTTGTTTTTGAGAATCTAAAAATACAGCAACATGACTAGGGGGCACTACTACTTTAAAAGCAATCTGGTGAGCACATGAGGTCATGTGAGCTCTGGAGACACAACGCTGTTATGTAAGGAACAGGAACACAGGTGCCTCGCACCTGCTATTAAATGCCACCTCCCCCCTTTTTTTAATGTTTCTACACAATTGAAGACAACAATACTCTTTACAGAGTGGGAGGCTGAAGACAACTGTGGGCGGGGGCTTCTTTAGAAGAGGGATTGAGTGTTTACTTTTAAAGCAGTCTCAGAACATTTAAAAATAGGGATTCCCTTTGCCAAGCCTCCTGGGGCCCCCACTCCCCAAAACAGCTGCTCTCTCTCCTGGCCTTTTCTGCTTTTTGCCCCTTCTTCACCTCCTTCTCCTTCCTGTTTGCTTCTAATCACTCATTTGCCACCTCCTCCAGAAAAAAAGCAAAACAAAAAAAACTATCTTCTCCCCTTTTATTTTTTGTTTGCTTTTGTTTTGAAAAAGAATAATTCCAAATGAACAAAAAAGATGCGTGGGAAGGAGATGATTTGTGAGCTCTTAGTTATTCCACCAACTGCTAAGTTTTAAGTTCTTCCTGCAGCTCACACTAACCTCTTGAGCAACCAGAAATTGCAGTTTCTCACTAAAGCCTAGATGATTCTAAGCATAAAGCAGAACATGAATAAGGGGCAGGGGATGCATTCTGATTATTCATGAGCTCTGAAAAATGCCCAAGAATGTCTAATGGTTTTATGTTAACTATTAAAAACTTGTGGGCTTCTTAGGTGGCTCAGCCATAAAGAATCCATCTGTCAGTGCAGGAAATGTGGGTTAGGAAGATCCCCTGGAGAAGGAAATGGCAACCCACTCCAGTATTCTTGCCTGGGAGATACCATGGACAGGGGAGCCTGATGGGCTACATTCCATGGGGTTGCAAGAGAGTCGCGCATGACTTAGTGACTGAAACAACAACTAACAAATTAAAATGTGTATACCAAAAACGTACTAATTATAGATTTTTCCATTTTAATGTGTTTTCAACGTTGAAACCTCCCATTTACTGTCATTATCTTAATGATGGAGAATGTCTAGAACTCAATCTGGGTTAATCTACAAATGCAGAATTTTGAAGGGGGGGGATTTTTCTAGCTTATTTCAATGTGATTTCCCATTATGTGTATCCACCAGAAAAAAAAATTTTTTTTTTTTAATTTACAAAGGTCTAGAGGGTTTAAGTAACTAACAAGGTACATAAATCTCAAAAACCACTTTCGTGAAATACCTTCCTCAATTTTGGAAACCTGAAAACAATAGAAAAATCCAGTATTTTGCTTGACAATACACCTGATTACAGACTGTGTTTGGGAGTCAAGGACCATCTGTTTGGAGGGGAGTAAGTTGCCACATACACATTCAAATCTGATTAAAAAAAAAAAAAAAAAAAAACACTTACCAAATCAAGTCTCTAAATAGAATCCATTTCTAGATGGGATGAATTTGTTTCAGGTAGATAAAATGTCATGAGGACCTTATTAACCAAATGCTGTGCTACTTTGGGACATGATGAACAAGACAGGCCAGGCCTCATGGAGCTGCCAGTCTGTCATAGCTTATCTGAATTCATAGAATTCCTGAGAAGGATGAAATAGATGAGAATTAGCAACCCTAATTGAAGATCACTTAGAAGAAGTGAAGAGGGGAGAAGAAAGTGACACCATGACTCTGGAGAGCCGGGAGGGCATTACCAAGGGCGTGATTTACTTGATGGTAAAATTGGTCCAGAATTGAATCCAGTGATTTTCTTAGATGCAAACATTTGTGAGTGACAGGAAAGGAAGAGAGGGAAAGAGAAATGTATTTGTGAACTTGGCAGGACAGAGCGAGAACTACAGGAGTAAAGGCGAAGGCCCGAGTTCCAGTTTCCCTCCTGGGGGTCTGTGTGTGCGTGTGTGCATGGTACCTGACATTGAATGTAAGCGAGACATGGAGACCAGGTAAAAGAAAGCAAAGAAGGGAGAAGAAAAGTCAGGGGGGGTAGGGTATAAATAGATAAATGCAAGAGGAAGCCAGTGCTTCTCCACGTTTGGTCCAGGAATTGCTCCCACCAGAACACCTGAGTGGTTGATTTAAAATGCAGATTCCCAGGCTCCCAACCAAGTCTACTGAAGCTGAATCTCTGGGTCTCAGATACTCAGATTGGCATTTTATACCAGCTTCTGGGTCATTCTGGGTATTAAAATTTAAGACCCAGTCCTCTGACAAAACCCAAGTTCTCTATTTTACTGTCAAGTTGGCCAAGGCCTGCAGTTAATGGATGCCTTCAAAGCCTCGTCATCCTCCAGGAAACCTGGAACCTTCCCTGTGTCACATCTATCACACTGAGAAAGCCAGAGTGACCTTGAAGTCAACTCAAGTTCACCCAGGCTAGCACTCCCCTCTGGTAACAAGGACCTGTTCAAGAAACATCTGGCTGAGCATTTATACTTCTCCTGAGATGCCAGCATATCATATCCAAATAGTAACTGTGGATGAATTTCAACCAGGAAATCCAAGACTGCGCACTTCACACAGTGAGCTACACACTGAGTGATGGTAATAAACATGGGTAATTACTTAATCATGCCCTGGTTTAGTAACTTGGTGAGAATAAGCAGAAGGGCCCTTTTTATTAAAAATAGATGTGAGGAGTATATATCTGTGTGAGCATTTGAGAATTGTAAACAGAATATTAAGTAGTGAAAGTGCACTAATAATAACGTGCACAGACCAGGTATCTTCTCTCTCTCCTTTCCAGTTACCTGGATCACTTGTCAAAACTTGCCAAAAGAAACAGGAAACTCGACTGTTGACAAATACGAAGTGATTTTAGTGTTTCCACTAGGACTACTGCATTATCCTTCATACTGGATCCTGGCCAGGCTATCAAGATAGAGATAGCCCTCACCAAAGGTAAGCCAACATTCTTGTCTGTTTTAAGCCATAGAGTGAATATTTTAGGTTTTGCAGGGCTGACAGTCTCTGCGGCAATATCGCAACTCTGCCAGTAAAGCATAAAAGTTGCCACAGACAATATGTAGGCAAATGAGTGTGTCTGGGTTCCAGTAAAATTTTATTTAAAAAGACAAATGGTGGGCCAGATTCAGCCTGCAGGCTATAGTCAGCTGAGCCCAGCTGAATTCATCCTCAGGCAAAAGTTAGGCAGCTATTAATAAGGGCAAGGCCATGCGCCATTGTATTGGTTATTAAGCTACTGTCTCTCCCCATCCAATTCACCCTTTGGTACTCTTATCTGTGATAAATACATTGACAAGAAAGATGTCCATCATATATTAAGTGGGAGAAAAAAATCAAAATGTTGATAGCAATATCATTTGTTAAACAAACAAGAAACAAAATATAATTGTATGTTTGTGTCTGTGTGTATTATGCTATGCAATAATGATCTATTTTTAGGGAGAAAAATGCCAAAAGGCTCAGAGGAGCAACTTCTGGAATGAGGGATTGGGACGATAAGACCATCCTTTCACTCTCCTCTCTTTGGTTAACTTTTGTTAACCCATTTCTACTACTTCCCACTTAGGCTTTATATAGGATGCTGTTGTCAAGCAATCATTCATTCATTTATTCCACATATGTCTGGAGTAACCACTGCATGTGAAACGCTAGACTAGTGGTGAGGTTTCATGCAGGTTGTTAGCTTCTAGCTGGGCCAACAGACATCAATCAATTATACAAGAAAGCTACCATGCCAGTTGAGACCAGTGATACGAAGGAAACTCGGTATCATTCACTCCTTTACTAAACTATTTGTTGAAAACCATAGCCCATTATTGTGGGAGTGTAAAGTCTGTGACAGGGAACACTGAAAGATGATACAGGGGAAGGGATAGGAGTAAACATTCCGGAGTTTATACTCGGCACACAGGAGTATTGTGCCTGGCACACCATCTACTTACAATATTTTTGAAATCACTATGAATATGAAAATACGACTGCTATTTTAAAAAGATTTAAATTGAAATTCCAAGATACAAAGCAAATAGAAGTCTTCCTTGGCGTCCTTCCTGCATTGATATTGCCTGTTCTTTTAACGGTTTCAGAATTAGAGTCAGTAGAGATGGCCTAACCTTACTGCTACTTCAGTCACCTCTTGTCAGCACTCTACTTAATGACAGACCAAAGACAGCAGCCACATCTTCTCTGTGCTGGGGCACCGGGGCCTTCTCTGCAAGTGGCTTTCCCTTTCCAAAGGGCTGGGATCCCCACAGCCATGTTTGTGTAATTATGAGAATGAACTTGGACATCTGATCCCAGCCGGGCCAGAGTCCCTTCACATGGCTATTTAGAATAGGGACAACAGAGAGTGGTCTGGCTTTTATAATGTGCCAGCTCAAGAGATGTGGGCCTCCCTGTGTGGCACTGTGTGGACTGAACACAGGCAGACCAACGACCTCAGAAAGAAAAGACTGGTGCGGACAGAAGATGACCTAGGGCAGATCATTTTACCCAGGTTTCTATCTTTGAAGAGTGAGGTTCTTCCAAAGGCCCTGTAGCATCTTTCGCTTGGGTTCCAAAAGACACGATTCTATACTTAGAGTAAACCCTCATTTGTCACATAAGCAGTTATAAACCAAAAGAGCAATTACTTTCTTGATGGTGAGCGTTTTTAACTTGCAGTATTGGGAAGCCAAAACAAATCCTAAGGTTCTTTTCTCTCCAGGATGTTTTTTTTTTTTTTCCAGAAAGTTTCCATCAGTCTGATCAAAGCTGGATGTCAGGTGGTGTCATTTCAGAACCTCATATATTCTTTAAAAGCCAGAAACATAGCAATAGGGGAGCAGGTCAGGAGACACCACCTCAAAACTCTTTAAAGGGCCTCTCCTCTGCCTTTCCATGGTTCTCTTATCAATCCTGCCAGTTACTGGCTGTGCGACCTTGAATAAGCTGCTTACCCTCTTTGAATTTTAGTTGCCTCTTTTGTATGTAGACAATACTACCAAATTTACAAAGGTACCGGGAAGGTAAGTGAAAAACCATTAGAAAAGTGTCTCATAGGTGGTAAGCTCTCAGGTAAAGGTGGCTCTTGATATAAGTTTTACATTTAGAGATACCATCTTAGAAAGATCTCAGGGTACAGTGGCAAGGACACTTGACACTTGAATGCTAATCAGGGAACCTTCATTTCCTTCTGTCACTAACTACTGGCCATGAAGGTTACTTCTTCCCCCAAAGTGTATAATTTTGTATGTAAAGTGCTGTCCCCTCCATCTGAAATGCCATCCCATGTAACCATGTCACAGAAACCCTAATCGTAATTTACAAGTATCTCAGTCCTGACTTCCTTGGAAATGCCTCCCTGCTTTCCACAGTCAGAGGCGAACTCTCCTTCCTTTATATAAACAAACACTGTGTATGAGACTCTCTTACCAAAATTATGAGACTCTGCCCTAATTTAGAAAGGTAACAGTCTTCCCTTCCCTTCTATTTACTTGTTTAAAGACAATGCATCCTCCGAAGTCATGTAAGAAAAGCTTATCTATCCTCCACTATAGATGTCCAACCAATGTACCCAATTGGATGATGAAGTTGATCATCATTAGGTTTAGACACACAATTCACTATTTCTCTCCCACACCAGAAAAGTGCCTGACACGTAAGTAGACTCGATATTTGTTGAATGAGTACATTCATACTCAGACTTGATCAAGAAGGAGTACGGAGGTAATATTTTCAAGGAATTGTGTTTCCATGCCAATTCAGTTTGTCCAAATGTGGGTTTGAGGTTGAAAAGAAGCTGGGGACTTATAAAAACAAGTGGCTCCAAGCATGATGACAGGCTACCACAAACTATCATTTATGAGATGGAGTCCATCATGTGGGGAGGACAGATGACAGCTGGCTACTTAATTCCAAATGTTTCCACAAAAGGTGATTTTGGATATGGGGAATTATTTTAAGCTACCTTCACATAAAGAGCTATCATCAGTGGTCCAAATAAACGCAAGTAATTAATCTTTGTCAACTTCACAGTACACTTACTTTCTTTAGAGCACTTTTCAAAGTTTATAGTAATTTTTTAAAATCTGCTCACTATTTCTCTCTCTCTCTCTCTCTTTTTTTTTTTTTTGG
>SJYV01018097.1:3200010-3213042 GCA_006410875.1 Neotragus pygmaeus | reverse complement strand
TGGGCGGGGGAGGGTGGTGGTGGATTGTGTCCCCAACACATAACAAACTCTTTGTAGGAAGAAACTTTGACTCTTTGGTCCAGTTCTGCATGTCCACTGTCTTTCAGAGAGTAGATCAGGCTCAATAAATGTTGAATGAATACATGTGCAGATGGCATCCTGAATGGGTGGCAGAGTGGAAGGATGAAAGGATGGAAACCAGGAAGCCAGCCAGAAGGGCCTTCTGGGAAACAGATCCCAATAATGAAAGCGAGTCTCAAGGACAACAAAATCTCAGTCTCATTACATTACAGGAGAAGTAAAGACTCACCCACCTACAGATGACAGGAGAACAACAAAAATATGTTTATTAAAACAGGTGAGATAGCAATAGAAAAAGGTAATACTAATAGCAGTCAGCAATTATGTAGCACATGTTGTGTGCCGGGTGCTATTCTCAATGCTTTATATACATCAACTCTTAACTTAATTCAGAGGCAAAATTATATCAGTCAGTGGAATCTGCCCACGGCCATGCATGGCCCACATAACTAACACACACACATCCACCCACCGGTCCATGATCACCTGGCAGCATGTGATTCTAAAAGCAAATTTAACCCCTCACTAAGTGTCTAGCCAACAAGACTACCTAGTTTTCAGGCCTGGACATCTGAAGAATCAATCTGCAGTTTGTTTCCTGCAAAAATGTCATGGCCTCCTTCATATCTATCACTGGAGAAATTATTTTTCAGACCCTTCTACGGCTTGGGAATATTAAGCAAGCCCTAATGAGTTCAAAAGTTGGTAATGACACTGCTAATTTGGTGGCTTGTCTGGCAGCCAGTCAGGCTCCCTTCTTCACTGGAAAAAAACAGGATTATCAAATGCGCTAGAAGAACTGTCTCCCCATGATTGATGGGAAGAAAAAGTAATCACCTTTGAAGTGCCACAACATATAATACCTCTGCAGTGTTCTCTTTCTTCTTCTGACACCCATGAGTAATTGAAGGGAAGGGAGCTTCTTAGAATGACCAATGAAGTGAAGATGACAACCTTCTCTCTGCCATCTACCAAGAAACTGACACGCTGAGGTCTTAAACAGTGCAGAGCTGATATGATGTACAGTGTCTTTGATGGGCTCCTCTGATGCTTGGCTCAGCGTGTACCTGCTACCAATCAGAATGCATAGGCTTTGGGTAAAACATAGATCTGAAGAGATAAGAGTTTCTGCATCTTAGAGGTCAAAGGCTTGTGGACCTATTGTGAGAATAGCAGCTTGAGGGTGAAGGTAAAGTCCTCAGGGTACAAATGAATGAAATCAATGAGCAAAGCAAGATGGAACAGGAAAGAAATGCTGCATGCTACTTCAAATATTATCTCAGCATACTCACATACTCAGCTATTGTGGCTGACCAGCCACAGTATTCAGACTGACAATCAGAAGACCATTAAGTTCTTGGCCTCAGCTCACTGACAAAAAACTAGACGGTTTCCCCTTGGAAAATGCACTATCCTAAAGCAGTTTAATTAGTAACTGTATTTTCACAAATACAAATAATTCAGCTGAAACAGAGCTGACTTTCAGAAACCTTAAGAAGCTGGAATGATCAGGCCAGTGAGAATTTTTATTCTCATAAGCTTACTCTTTCTGAATTCTGCTAAGGCTTGTCTAGACAGTCTGACCTGCAGTAAAAAATAAAGCTTGGAGGATAGATTTATAGGAAGGAAGAGTCTTTGTTCGTTGACAAGAAAGTAAAAAAAGAAGAAAAAAAAACTTTCCGGTTTTATAGCCAAAGTATCACCTAAAATACCCCCATGACGATGGCCTAGATCCTACTGGATGTAGAACAGATAGATGACACTGGTTGGCAGCATGGGGTGGTCAGGGGCTAGGGAGGGATGGGATGGCTCCATGTCATTTGGGTAGAAAAGTCCTTTCTGGGGCATCCCCTGTATAGAAGAGAGTTAGTTGATTTGGGATATACCATGATTCCCCCAGAGCTTCCCAAGTGGCTCCGTGGTAAAGAATCTGTCTGCCAATGCAGGAGACGTGAGTTCAATCTCTGGGTTGGAAAGATCCCCTGGAGAAGGAAATGGCAAATCACCCCAGTATTCCTGCCTAAAATACCCTATGAACAGAGAAGCCTGGCGGGCTACAGTCCACAGGGCTGCAAAGAGTCAGACACAACTGACCAGGCATGCACTACAATATCCCCAACCTGCTAATTAGCCTCAGGTAGCTGCTTTTGGTTCCTGCCACTCACAGGCCCTCTTACTCCTGACTCAATAAGAAAGACCAAGATATTTTAAGAAACAATAGATCAAGAATCTCCTCTAGATATACCTGCAACCAAATGACAGCCAGGCTTCTCAGAAGCTCTTCCTGGCATGAGCAGACAGATGTGTGTGTGTATATATATATATATATATATATACTGTCCTGATTTTAAAGCTGGTTGGTGCAGAGCTATCAAAATTTTGTTTAGTTTATTTTCTTTTTTAAAAATGTCTTTGCTCGCTGTTTAGGGTGTCCTTCTTTCAATAAAGGAGAAGGAGTAGGAGAACCTTAGAATTTTTGAGGGAATAAAACCCTAAAACTTGCAACGTACTGCAGCAAGATATTTTACATGCATGCCAGAAATATTCTGAATTTAAAAAAACTGAACATTGTTAAAAAACAATGTGTTAATATGTAATAAATTTATTTTTCATGAATCAAAAAATATCTAAATGCTGAATGAATGATTATATAGCACAGTCATTCCATAAATACAACTATTTTACACTGATTCAAATGTCTGTGTGGTACCATGTGATATCTGATTGTGTAAAGACCTTCAGTCTTTGTATGGCATGGCCTCAGAACACAGCCAACATCATCTTCTAATTCTCCACTCAAGAAACAAACAGTGATCTATTCCAAAGATAGGAGGCAGACAAAGGGAAAGACAGAAAGCAGTGTTGGATCTATGTAGTAGTTTAGGGATGACTACTACCTTGGAATATTTTCAAAGTAATTTTTTTTTTTTTTTTACTATACACAATTTCTAAGTTCAGGCACCTCTTTAAATGCACAACCTGGTAGAATTTCTTGATTACTCACTCTAGTGTTGCCTTTATTTCAGACATACTTTTGCGACAAAGGATGAGTCAAGTGAGAACAAGGTCTACAAGAAACCATCAGGAGAGGATTAAGTAGAGGTAAAGGAAAGCAGAATGAAACAAGGGCAAATTCAAGTGTAACAAGATGCGCTAAGCTATCTGAGCTAGACGGCACAGCAAAACAATAACACAAATGACAACAATAACCACATTCACTGTGAGCAAAAGACAGTAAATAAAAAAGATCGGCTGTAAGGGTCTTAATAGCTGATTGTAACTAATTCCTTCATGTATTCTCAGGGAGCAGGAAGGAGAAAACAGATTGCGTGTCTGCTCCAACTAAACATATTGAATGCTGGAACCAGCTTAGTGCCAACAACATCTCTGTCACACAGAGGGAAAAATTCCAAGCGGGGAAAAAAAAATTCTACTTTATGCTCCAACATTATGAATTCAGGAAAGCAAATGCAGAAACCACTGCTTCACTTAGGAGGAACTGCCTGAGTTTCCTATGACTGCTGTGTCAAATGACCACAAACGTAGTGATGTTAAACAGCCCATATGTAGCATCTCACTGCTATGTATGTTGAAAGTCAGACAAAGGACTCAGTGGGTTAAAACCAAAGTGTGGACAGAACTGAAATCCTTTCTGGAGGTTTCCTCCTAGCTTTGAGATGCACCTACACTCTTCAACTGACAGCCCATTTCCTCCATATTTGACATCAGTCATAGTAACTCGTATCTTTTCCACATGACATCAGTTTGATGTCCTTTTCTACCTCCCTCTTTTACGTTTAGGGCTCCTATGATGACATCAGGAACACTGGGATAGTCTAGGATAACCACCCTACTTTCAGGTCAGTGACTTAGCAACCTCAGTTTCACTTGCAACCTTAATTCTGCACTGCCATGTAAGAACACTGATCCACATTGCCCATGGATTAGGAAATGGACACCTCTGGGGAGAAGGGGACTATTCTGTATTCTGCCTACTAAAGGAACCAACATTCAGAAGTAACTTCATTTTCAAAAAGTCTATCCAACTACTATGAGGGCAAATGAGGTCTTCTCATTTGTATAAATTGTATATATATATATTATATATATATAGTATATATAAATTGTGTGTGTATATGTGTGTATATATATATATATATATGTTATGAGAATCATACTTACCAGGCGGAACTGAATATAAATACTTTAAAAAAAAAACCAGGAACCCAAAATTAACAAATAACATTGGGAAGAAGGGGAAGATGCTGGTGTCTACAAATGTCTGACCTAACTGTGTACACAGGTTCTAGGGGCATCTACCCACTCACAGCCTTTCCCCATCTAGTTCTCAATCACTTATTTTGTTCTATCTCATATATTTAGAATATGATTTCTAATGAGTTTCATTGCTATTAGCAGTCTAGACATTTATGATAAATTAAAACCCCATTAAGTGTGAAGGTATCAAAACAATAGCAGATCTGCCTTCCACTGAATATATTTTAGGATGACAGCTCTGCTTCATCCGACTCCCTTAACAAGACCAACTCATCACAGTCACAGTTCTAGAGACAGAGCCCAACCAGCACCTATCTCTGTAGCACCTGAGAAAGAAAGAAAAAGCAGCAGCAGCAGCAGGCCAGGCAGTACATCTGGTTCAGAAATGAAATTAAACACAGTAACACTGAGGCATCAGGCACTCAGATCCATTCCGCTGTTTCCTTGCAGAGACACCCTAATCGAAGGTGGCATTCTAAGGTTACATCCCGGCTGACAGCATCTTGTGTCAGACACCTGTCAAAATGTAATAAGACACCTGTGAAAGGGAAATGGATGCCAAAACTGCATGGCGCTTTCCTGTAACATGACTCCTGACTTGGAGAGTTCAGGTCACCAGTCACACAGGGTGGCAGCTGGGTGCCATGGGGGCTGTACCATCATTTGCAGGCGATGGAGAGAAAAAGACAGAAAGACGACCCTTCTGATTATGAGCATCAAAGGGCAGCTCTGAAGGAGCTTAAACTTCAGGATTCAGCTGGAGTCTTGATCCTAGGTAGAGGCAGGGAGTTACTATTTTTTTTTTTTATATCTGTTTTACATAATGAAGGGACACTGGCTTTTATGCAGAAGAGTGCTTTGTACGTTCACAACACCAAATGGGCTGCATTAGCTTAGCTGAGCAATTATAAAGCAGGAAGTGAAAAACCAAGATAAAGTCTTATCTTCAAAAACGTCTGAAGCAGGATGCGCTAATAGTTAAGAGGTGATGACGATGCATTTTCTACGTTTATTCACTTGGAGGCAAAACTTCTATAGCTCTTGATAGCTTTGAAAGCAGTGCGTACATCTCATTTAAGCCCCAAATGAAAGAAACAGGTGGTGTGTTTAAGACCCTGCAGAAAGTCTTGAAGTATTTCCCAAACATTTGTAGGTTTTACCAAGCCTTCCTCTATTTGCTCTAGATGCCGTTTCTATTGTTTTCCAATTGCTTTTCTCATTTTCCTCCCATGCACATTTCAAAGGAAATTGGAGAGCTTAAAATGTGGCTAAATATAATACCCCACTAAGCAAACAGTGAATAAAACCTTAAGAAATTCTTTTAGATGCATATTCCTCCTCTTCTGATTAGGAAACTGCAATATCACAAATAAGTCTTGTTCAGGAGAGAGGCTATTTGTTTACCAGGCAGCCAGGGACCGAAGAGGGGAAGCTCTGGCTGACAGGACTAAAGTCAATTCTCAGCTATTTCAGTACAGATGTTCTTCTAGATAATCAGTCACATATATTTGTTGACGAATCAGAGTAATTACATCTTTCAGGGGCTGAGAAAGGCAAAAACATAGCCTGTTAGCTCCACAAAGGACCATCCAAACTGGTCTAATCTGATGTAGCCACCTCATTTGAAAGACGAGATAGTGAGTGCCACAAAGGGTTACTGACTTAGTCCAGAGTATCACCAAGTCACTAACAGGACTGAGTCCCAGAGTCCCTGCTTCTCATGCTGGGCTTTTCCCTTTCTTCTGCACCAGGAAGACAGTCCTAGAGAGATCAGGTTTCCATAGAGCCTGGAAGGGGCCAGCTGTCAGCCTGTTCTTGCAGCTTTTCTTTCTCCCAGGCATTCCACTGGCCACTCTCTGTTCTTGTATGTTTCCCTCCTCCTCTCCCAGTTCCTACTGAAGAAGATGAGCTGTGTTGTGCTCAGTCGCTCAGTCACGTCCAGCTCTTTGAGACTCCCATGGACCGTAGACCACCAGACTCCTCTGTCCATGGACTTTTCCAGGCAAGAATACTGGAGTGGGTTGCCATTTCTTCCTCCAGGGCATCTCCCCTACCCCGGGATCAAACCTGCGTCTCCTGCATTGGCAGGTAGATTCTTTACCACTCAGCCACCTGGGAAGGCCACTGAAGAAGATACACAAACTCAAAGGAATGAAGTACTGGCTCAGAGTGAAGGCCTCTCTCCTCCTCTCTCCTCACAGCATTTTACACAGCAAATGGTTTGAGGACCCAGAGACTAGGAAAAAGCTCAGACCGGAAAAGGAGAAGTATCACACAAGAGGGCCAGCTCTACGGCATGGAAGGAATGGAAGAGCATGAGTCTTTGAAGAGTTAGGGTCCCAATCTAGAGGATCACTTCAATCTCAAGTGAGGATGTCGGCCAGTGTCCCCAGACTGCAGTCAAGGTACCAGCCTCAACCTGGATTGACTCACCCACTATGGATAATGCAGCACCCCGTGGTCTGCGAGACCCATCAGCAACCCAAGCTTACACAGAACAGTAAGAAGGGGCAGCTTCAGTCTCCAGCCTCCAGGATGGGTCTGAACAGAATGAAAGGAATTCCCCCAGGAGCCCAGGGTGGCAGTGTATAGAGGGGACACCTTCCCTCTGACGTGCACTGTATTCATTTGGTATCTTGCTCCAGTTTTCTAGGAGTCAGCCTCCAGTAAACATTCGATTAGCTCACCACTTTGTTACTGCCTTTCATCTGCTGCTTGATCTGACTTCTAACGTCAAAAGGCTAGTTGTTTTCATTTAGTAGACTGTTTAGATCTGTCTGGTGACCTGGGTACTCAAGACCTCTCCAGACCACTGCACCTGCCCTTCTCACCTCCTCTCTGTGACCCAAAACCAAATCCTCTAGCCAGATGAGATCACGTGCAGTTGCCGGAATATGTCCCACCTATGCTTGTACTAGTGTTCGCTGATTCAGGTATTCCTATCTGAAAGGCCCTCCCTACATTTTCTCATCTCTTAATAATTTATCCATCCACCCATTAACAATTTTTGACATTGAGATGATTCACAAAGGCAATGAGAGGAGGAGGAAGAGAATCTATCACCACAGGTGTCCAAGGAGAATATTTGCACATGGTCTTACCTCATCTCAGCTTCCCTGGTGGCTCAGATGGTAAAGAATCTGCCTGTAGTGTGGGATATCTGGGTTCAACCCCTGGATCAGGAAGATCCCTGGAGAAGGCAATCACAACCCACTCCGGTATTCTTGCCTGGAGAATTCCATGAATAGGAGCCTGGTGGGCTACGGTCCATGGGGTTGTGAACAGTCAGAAACGACTGAGTGACTAACCCTGACCTCATCTCACCAACTACAGTGTCAGCTCCCAGGAAGCAGCTCCTCCAGAGCATCCCTCCCCAGAGCACTCATAAAACCTGAGGTACAGGAGACACTCAAGTTCTCTATCTTGAATGAACACCTTTCACAATGCTTTACACACCCAGTACAGTCCTTTCCTAAGAGTCCTTGTGTGCTCCTTAGCTCCTTTGCTGAAGATCTCCTCTCAAATTGCTGTCAGGAATCAAGGTCCCCTTTCTTGGCTGAGAGCACTGCCCTCACCTTGACAGGCTGGCCAACTGGATGGTGTGTTCTCATCAGGCTCAGGGCAAAACCAAGAAGCTTTCTTCTCCAGCCAAGAAGTGGTGCTATAAAATTTGTTATGAGTGTCTGAAGCCATAGAATTCTTCACAGGTGCCAAAGTGCAAACGAAATCATTTGCTTTTGGCATTTGGACAAGTCCAGAATTGCATTATTTACAAAAGCTGCTTTTTAAAAACCCTAAGTGGTTTCCACCTGCAAGCATGTTCAGGGCAATCTTCTTTG
The DNA here is from genome assembly GCA_006410875.1 of Neotragus pygmaeus. Classification (NCBI taxonomy): domain Eukaryota; kingdom Metazoa; phylum Chordata; class Mammalia; order Artiodactyla; family Bovidae; genus Neotragus; species Neotragus pygmaeus. Next base: position 3,204,844 of record SJYV01018097.1, on the reverse strand, counting down.
CCTTACCATATGACCTTGAATTGAGCAAGCCCTCTCATTCTATGGAGTCTCCTCTATGGTCGTCCACCAGAAACATCACAAATGACCAGGAATGCTGTCTTGGAGTCAAATGGGGCTGTGAGGACAATGGTTACCTGGACACTAAAATGAATTCATTCCCCTCTTACTAACGGTAAAGTCATGACTCCTTTTCTTACCCCTGAAACTGACAGGTAAAGCTACATTAGAGCAATCACAAAATTAAAGCAAAGATGGATATGCCCTTGTTTCACCCAGTTTTATTTTCCTATTATGGCATGTTTGACATTAAAGACCTACTTTCCCTTTCTACTGCAGAATAGTTACATATGAAGCCATTTACAGCTAAGGTCCTGATTCCTCAGGCAAAGAATATTCACTAGTTCACATCCCTCTTGGTTTTATTTCCAAACTAGAGTCTGAAATTGTCTGTTTCTTTCCATCCGAAATTCCACCACCCCAGTGCTGACCGCCATGGCCTCTGACCCGGAGAGGACTGCCGCATCCTCTCCCGAATGGCCTTCCAGGGTCCCCCCCGGCCCAATCCACCCCTTCTCCCTAGAGCAGCCAGAGACAAAGGCCAACCACTCTCACCTCTGCCTCAGTGACTCTGCACTGCATTGAGAATAACCTAGCAGGCCAGCAGATCCTTGTGTGCTGTGATGTGGCACATGTCCAGGAGGCTGTGCCCACCTTGGGCCACTCTCTGTCACACTTCCTAGGCCCAGGCTGCTGGTCTCCTTTCAAGGCTTAGCACTCTCTGTTCCCCAGGCCCAGAGTTCCCTTCTCTCACCTCTCCCTTGAGGCCTCCTGCTCCTCCTTTAGACCCCAGCTGAGTGCCACCTCCTCAGAATGTCCACTCTGGCTACCCTTTCTGAAAGTACCTCTGCCTTCTTACTCTGCTTCTGCAATTTTCTATATGTATTTGTTTTCCTGGGACCCATTACTCAGTTTTTAATTGTCCTTATATATGTATACGGATTTATCTTCAGTTTTCCCCACTGATCTGTAAGTTCCATGGGACATAGACTGTGTTAATTTCATTTGACACTGTATTACCCATTGATCTGAAATTTTTCACATATATGCAAATAATATCCGTGAAAAGAATAAACCAATGAACCCACGTTCCATCACAAGATCTGTAATAACCTGGGCTCCTGCCTCTCTTTCCAGCCTCATCAACCAGTTACATATGGTGCACTGAGTCCTTTGCTTTCACATGAACAAGTTGCTCTTTTCTCTTGGCTCTGTAATTCTATATCAGCTCTTGCCTCTTGCTGGGACATCTTCTCCTCTACCCAAATCAAGTCCTCATCTGCTCAAGGCCCAGCTTAACTGTCATTTCCTCTAAGATTTCAAGGGAATTTTGATGGTCCCAAGATAAAGTTAAATGTAGCTACATTATGTTAAAACATCTGCCTTCCAGTGGGTGAGTACTAAAAGTGTATCAAAGAAAGCTATATCATACATTGATATATATGCCAGCATAAAAACTGGCATGCAGAAGGCATTCAATAAATGCTAAACACACAAGTGAGTTCAATTTAACTATCATTTACTGAGCACCATCCATATACCAACCACTAGGCTCACTGAAGGATAAGGCTGAGGGTTTCCAACGCTGGGAGCAGCAAAGTTGGCTACATTGAACAGTAAACCGTTTAGTGATAAGTACAGAGTGTTGTGGGTGTGTAAGAAAGGAATGAAATCCCGATGATACACACAGGGACAGAGGGGAAGTAGGCAACACTGAGCATGTAGCCAGGCACTTATTACTTTTTAGTGCTTGGAGACACTTAATCCAAAATGATCTGACGTTCCTTACTTGTGTTTCTAGGAGGGCCTCCACGACCCTGAGCATATACAGCCATAATCCAAAACTCCTTAAAGGCGTAAATTCAAAGTACTTGACATGCCCATTAAGCTGTTTTGGAAAATTAATGCTAAATGAGTAAGACTTTAAAAACAGCCTTCATCTTTAATGCATAATAGAGTATCTCTTAGCAATAAAGGTCACTGATTCAATAACAGTCCCATTGTAGAGCTTCCTTTCATTCTCTTTCTTAGATTCATAAAGACTATTGTCACTAAGATCATTATAAAATTCAAGGGAGAATAAAATGAAAAAGGATGTGCAGGATAATTTTTTTTTAATAAAGAGAAATAACACACCTACATCACAAAGTACTTCAGTCTTGTGTTAGATAAAATCATAATTATAGTCAAGGATACATTTAACTGCTCATACATTGAATACTGTCTATGGGGAACTGTCAAAAGTCAAACAATTCCCAAACTCTTTATTTCTGAGCACATGTAACAGTTAATACTATTCACCATTGCACTATGAAAATTATGATGCTTATGGTCCCATTCCTCCTTCTTTAAAAAAAAGTAGCATATAGCACACCTGTCAGATTGATCTGGACCACCCTTTTTCCTACATTCTCCTTTCTAGGTAGCTTTCCCTCCTGTGTGCTATGGAAGAAGATGGCTGTGCTCCTATAGTGACAGATGTATCTTTTTGCTTGATAGATACATTGCATATATTTGCCCCCCATGATATGTTTTCACTGGCCTTTCAATTGAATATTAAATCAATGTTAAACATATCTTGCAGGAACACTATCCTAGCATTTCTAAAAAGGAGATCATTTTCTGAATTAGAAGGCATATCCTTGTGGACAACTTTGAGGCAGAAAGAAAGCAATGCTTGTGCATAATGGGTCTTTTATCAGATATGTGTTTACATTTCTGTTCCAAATTTATATCCCTTGATTCCTAAGTGGTTTTGTTGGGAGTGAGAAAGGGAGACTCTTTTACAACTCTGCCACAATACAAAATTCAGAATGCATTTTGAGCTGCACCCTCCTGCCTCAAAAAAGGGCTTCCCAGTTGGCACTAGTGGTAAAGAACCAGTCTGCCAATGCAGGAGACATAAGAGATGCAGGTACAATCCCTGGATTGGGAAGATTCCCTGGAGGAGGGCACAGCAACCCACTCTATTACTCTTGCCTGGAGAATCCCATGGACAGAGGAGCCTGATGGGCTACAGTCCATAGGGTCACAAAGAGTCAGACATGACTGAAGCAGTTTAGCACACGCTCATGCCCACCTTCAAAACATACTGTTACCAAACTCATATTCCACAGACTAAACCATGTGACCAGCAATAAGTTTTCATTTCGTTTTCATCACCAAATGGCACTTGGAGCCTTGAGAAAGCCACCTTGTCAACCCATCATCAACCAACCCACGTTCATTAAATGTCAACTCTGTGCTGGAACTTACTTGATGTAAAGAAATCTATTTAGTTTTCAGTGTCTTTGTTCTGTGCCTTGGTGGTAACTATCTTAGAGATGACCTTAATATTTCATATTTCTATAACTGACTGTATCATGAGTAGCGTGAGACTGACTTGAACACACAATGAGAAAAAGTTGCAGGGAGAATGAGTTAAATGCTACTTTTTACTATCAATTGTCTTCTAGAAAAGAGAGGAAGAGAGCAAGGAGGGAGACGTGTCTTTATCACTGAGAATTACAATGTGATTCAAAAGCACATGAAAAGGACAATTGCTAAAAGATGAAGGGTTGAGAATTCATACTAAAAATAGCATTGAAATCAAGCAAAATTCAATTAATAACCTCTGAGAATGTGAGATCAGAAAGAGAAACTAAGACCTTTTTAGACCTCCCTTTATGCCAGCTCACATTTTGTTATCCACAGTGAAAACCAGGGAAACCAGTTACCTCATAAAAGTTAAATTCAAATGTAGTCACTTAAGTCACCCAGAATCCATTCAACTTAGTTGCCAGGGGAACTGAATCTCCTTTTCAGAAAGGAGAGTGATATTTCTTTTAAACTCTACCAGCTTTAGTCAGTTAAATCCAAGATCAAAGAGGGTTGTTTAATTCCGCTCTTGAAGCTCTACTATCTTAGTGAACTTTAAAATAAAATAAAAAGCCAACAATAAAAGAGTACAATTAAGCCTAATTTGGGTGCTTCAACATCTGGCTGAGTGACTGCTCCCCGCACTTCACACATGTATTGGAAAGCACTGTACTTTTTAATTAAGACCACTCCTGTTTTCCCAACCAACAATGAAGTTACTGTTTGGATACAAAACTCTCCAGGAAAAGGTGTAAGGTAACAAAGTGCCAACCAAACACTGGTTCGGAGCTAGGCTGCCTATCTGACCGAAAAACTGCTGTCAACTTTATTTTACAGATACTACGTAGAAATAAATGTACACAGATGGGCAGACACACATACACACACACCCCAATCTCTCAATAATCCTGCAAAGTAAAAGAGCTTTGTGCTCTATCTCAATATGGAGCAGAATACCTGTAAAATCACAAACAGAGAAATACCCTGATTTTGGGGAGATCAAAGATATTTGTAATGTCTCTACTTTGCTGGGATTTATTAATGCTCAAATTCTCCAAGCCAGGCTTCAGCAATATGTGAACCGTGAACTTCCAGATGTTCAAGTTGGTTTTAGAAAAGGCAGAGGAACCAGAGATCAAATTGCCAATATCCACTGGATCATCAAAAAAGCTAGAGAGTTCCAGAAAAACATCTATTTCTGCTTTATTGACTATGCCAAAGCCTTTGACTGTGTGGATCACAATAAACTGTGGAAAACTCTGAAAGAGATGGGAATACCAGACCACCTGACCTGTCTCTTGAGAAATCTGTATTCAGGTCAGGAAGCAACAGTTAGAACTGGACATGGAACAACAGACTGGTTCCAAATAGGAAAAGGAGTATGTCAAGGCTGTATATTGTCACCCTGCTTATTTAACTT
>SJYV01018097.1:3161577-3195812 GCA_006410875.1 Neotragus pygmaeus | reverse complement strand
CAGACTGGTTCCAAATAGGAAAAGGAGTATGTCAAGGCTGTATATTGTCACCCTGCTTATTTAACTTCTATGCAGAGTACATCGGAGAAGGCAATGGCATCCCACTCCAGTACTCTTGCCTGGAAACTCCCATGGATGGAGGAGCCTGGTAGGCTGCAGTCCATGGGGTCACAAAGAGTCAGACACGACTGAGCGACTTCACTTTCACTTTTTACTTTCATGCATTTGAGAAGTAAATGGCAACCCACTCCAGTGTTCTTGCCTGGAGAATCCCAGGGATGACGGAGCCCAATGGGCTGCTGTCTGTGGGGTCACACAGAGTCGGACACGACTGAAGTGACTTAGCAGCAGCATGCAGAGTACATCATGAGAAACGCTGGACTGGAAGAAGCACAAGCTGGAATCAAGATTGCCAGGAGAAATATCAATAAACTCAGATATGCAGATGACACCACCCTTATGGCAGAAAGTGAAGAGGAACTAAAAAGCCTCTTGATGAAAGTAAAGGAGGAGAGTGAAAAAGTTGACTTAAAGCTCAACATTCAGAAAACGAAGCTCATGGCATCTGGTCCCATCACTTCATGGCAAATAGATGGGGAAACAGTGGAAATAGTGTCAGACTTTATTTTGGGGGGCTCCAAAATCACTGCAAATAGTGACTGAAGCCATTAAATTATAAGACGCTTATTCCTTGAAAGGAAAGTTATGACCAACCTAGATAGCATATTGAAAAGCAGAGACGTTACTTTGCCAACAAAGGTCCATCTAGTCAAGGCTATTGTTTTTCCAGTGGTTATGTATGGATGTGAGAGTTGGGTGGTGAAGAAAGCTGAGCACCAAAGAACTGTGCATCTGAACTGTGGTATTGGAGAAGTCTCTTGAGAGTCCCTTGGGCTGCAAGGAGATCCAACCAGTCCATCCTAAAGGAGATCAGTCCTGGGTGTTCATTGGAAGGACTGATGCTGAAGCTGAAACTCCAATACTTTGGCCACCTCATGTGAAGAGCTGACTCATTGGAAAAGACCCTAATGCTGGGAAAGACTGAGGGCAGGATGAGAAGGGTATGACAGAGGATGAGATGGCTGGATAGCATCACGGACTCAATGGACATGGTTTTGGGTAGACTCCGGGAGTTGGTGATGGACAGGAAGGCGTGCTGTGATTCATGGGGTCACAAAGAGTTGGACATGACAGAGCAACTGAACTGAATTGATATTTAAAATACCTGGAGAAGGGAATGGCTAACCACTCCAGTATTCTTTCCTGGAGAATTCCATGGATAGAGAAGCCTGGCAGTTTACAGTTGATGGGGTCTCACAAAGTCAGACATGACTGCGGGACCAACACATTTAAAATACAGAAAATCAGACCTCACCCTACCTGTTACAACAGCTTTAGTGATCGGAATAGATCAAACAGATGAGTATAGGACTCCAAAGCTGTGCTTTCTACCCAGCTAATGTAAAGAAATCTCTCTTCATTAGCTTTACCCTGATCTCAACTTCCTCTGATCTGCCATATATAATTACATATGTTAGCAAGACAGAAATGTGAGATGCAGTAGCTTTCACACCCAAATTTTCAACTCAAAATTTGTAAAAAGATAAATGTGGGCTGTTGTTTTTTTTTTTTTCCAGTTGAAAACCCATCTTGAAGAATTTTATTTTGACTCTAAAAACTTTCAATATTACATTAAAAAGAGGAAAAGGGAGGAGAGAGTAATGATATTCGTGGCAAAGGGATGAATTTTCAGATAAAAGAATGCTACATCAAACCAGAAGTTGCCCACCCAAGGACACGGACACAATTCAGAAGAGATGCGAATCCCTAATCCTGTCTCTCAAAGGGTGTATATGGTGCCTGCCTGATTCTCTGGTCTCCCGTTTTTAGGAATAAGTCTAAAAGCCACAACATTGATGCAAGGCAGAAAACACCCAGCACTCAGGCAATGAAGAACCTCGAAGGCAAAATCCTGCCCCACCTTTAGAGTACCTGTATATGATTAATTTAAATAAAACTTTTAAAAATACTTTTTGACTTGGAGCCCTTTAGAAATGTAAAACTTCCTACTGAAATTTTCTGCATATATAAAGAAACGAAATAGTTTCGGAATATAGGGCTCTCCTATATTTGTGTCTCACGTGTGCATGCTCAGCTGTATCGCCTGCCAGGCTCTTCTGTCCATGGAATTTTCTAGGCAAAAATACTGGGGTAGGTTGCCATTTCCTTCTCCAGGGTATCTTCCCAACCCAGGGATCGAACTCACATTTCCTATATTGTCAGGCAGATTCTTAACCACTGAGCCACCTGGGAAGCTAAATATAACTAAGAAAGATGAGTGATAATTCACATTGGTTCTATAGTAAGCAAATAAATTCCTTTTTAAAAGTGTGGTGTTTTACCTGCTTTTGAAAATAAACCTGGCCAGTAGTTTCCTAGGAAAGGACTTATTTGATTAGACAAATTTTGACCTTTAAAAAAGTCTTAATACTTCCCCCCCATACACAACGGATGAATTAATCTACACATTCAGAGCATATAACACAGATGGAACTTCACAGTAAACTATCTTGTAGAAGACAGGTTTTCTTACAGATAAAAATGAAGATATACAATTCATACTCTTATCAGAATAACCTACCAAGAAGGAGATTAAAAGACTTTAGGAATGCAAATAATTTTTCAATATAATCTTTTGTAAATACCAGAAAGGTTTTCTTCTATGTGGATACTCTGAGTTTGCTTTGAAAAAGCAATATTTATTTGATGAGACACATCAATTTTAATGATTTAATTAAAATACACACACTAGTCTGGGAAAGCTTTGAAAGGGTAGTTGGAGTACCTAAAAGGTCTTATAAAATGTCTCCAAGGTTTCATCTTCAGGTATGCATTAGTTTGATTACTTGGACAGATTGGTCAATTTCACATTAATTCAGTGTTATGGATTTGGAGACTGGTTTTGCTTGATTTTTACCATATGCATCATCCCAGTAAAATTACTTGCATGCTCAGTCATTCAGTCCTGTCTGACTCTCTGCCACCCCGTGGACTGTAAAAGCTAATTCAGTTAGTACACTTGACAGTTATCTTTATAAAAAAGCATTTTTTTTCCCCTTGGAGTTTTTTGAGGAAGTCCCTCTGAATTGAGGAAGAAGACCAGAGTTTTAGATACAATTTAAGATTCTGTACTTGTAGGAGTAACTGTTTGAGGACTCCTGAAACTAGTTCAGCAGTAGCTCAAAAGTTGGTTCTAGGACTTCCCTGGTGCTTCGGTAGTTAAGAATCCATTGGCCAATGCAAGGAACACGGGTCCAATCCCTCGTCCGAGAAGATTCGACATGCCGATTAAGCCTGTGCCCCACAAATGCTGGGCCCTTGCACTCTATAGCCTGAGCTTCACAACAGGAGAAGCCACTGTAATGAGAAGCCCACACACAGCATCTAGAGAGTGGTCCCTGCTCACTGCAACTAGAGAAAGTCTGTGAGCAGCAACAAAGACCCAGCCAGTGCAGACAAAAATAATATATAAATAGATACTTANGAGAAGATTCGACATGCCGATTAAGCCTGTGCCCCACAAATGCTGGGCCCTTGCACTCTATAGCCTGAGCTCCACAACAGGAGAAGCCACTGTAATGAGAAGCCCACACACAGCATCTAGAGAGTGGTCCCTGCTCGCTGCAACTAGAGAAAGTCTGTGAGCAGCAACAAAGACCCAGCCAGTGCAGCCAAAAATAATATATAAATAGATACTTTAAAAAAAAAAAAAAAACTGGTCTCAGTTAAGCCGAAAACAAAAGTCAGTCATTTCTGTGTATTTGCTTTGTTTTTATCCAAGAGCTTATCCAGTACTCACCCCATCCTATTTTGCTGCAATTGTTCTTGTGTGGACACTTGGTTGGATACCCAGTGCCTATTTCCTGTTACCAGCCATATCCTTCCCACTTTCCTGCCAAAACCTGTATAGCACAGAGGCCTCCTGGCCTGACTGATTTTGCTAAAATGTGTTGTCATTTTCATTTCCTAGCTATCAAACCCACCTTAGCTTCTTCTCTAAGTGTTGGCTGTTGCGTGCTAAGTCACTTCAGGCGTGTCTGACCCTGGGACCCCGTGGACTGTAGCCCACCAGGCTCCTCTGTCTGTGGGATTCTCCAGGCAAGAATACTGGAGTGGGTTGCCATGCCCTCCTCCAGGGCATCTTCCTGACCCAGGGATTGAACCTGAGCCTCTTATGTCTCCTGCCTGGGCAGACGGGTTCTTAACCACTAGCGCCACCTTAGCCACTTGGATTCCTGAGCTTTCACTGTCAATCTAGCAATTCTCCATTTCCAAAAGACAACCCAGGCCAGTCCCCACAGTGTCAGAGGGCCACTGGGAACTGGCGGGCCACTGGGAACTGGAAGAGCTGTTAATCCTGCTCTAGATGCATACGAGAGAGCAAGGGGAGGAAGAGAGAGAGAGGAAAATGACAACAGGGAAAGGCTTTTTCAGCTAGGATGTTTCTTCCGCCACACCTCAGGTCTGAAAATGGGGCTGATTTTTTAAGTTCAGCAGACGAGCCCAAGAAGAAATACTAGTTCCTCTGTTAACATCACTCACACAAGGAATTTGTCAGCGAAGTCTGTATTTGAACTTGTCAAGTCCCTTCATGCATCTCGGAGGGTATTAAGCTCCATAAAACTCACTTCCAAAAGTGAAATAATTGTCCATTTGACACTATAAGTAAGCCTTAGGGAGCGGAAAAAAGAAATGAAACTGTCTCTGGCTTATTCCTAAAGAGAGAATAAATAGGAGATATTTCTTGGGCAAAATAACTGGAAAAACAACAACCCTTAGGGCTCCTAGTGCAAAGGCCTCCAAGTCCCAGCAGGTCTAGCAAAGCAGAACAGAGAAGGGGCTGGGCACATCCAAGTGGTTAATGGTTTTCTTAAATGCTGCAGAGAATGGCTTGTGTGTAAATAAGTATCTTATAGTATTGAGACTTAGCAAGATGAGAAGGTGAAAATGGAACTCAAGGGACCCAGAAACCCTGTTCTCAGCTAGCTTGCTTGTGTCTGCAGAAATCTGACCTTTCTGTAGGTGAAGCTTTTTTTTTTTTTCCTCTCCTTACAGTCAGTAGCTGAAGCTGAAACTCTCTGCTGGTTGCTAACCCCCTGGAGCCACCAGAAGTAAACTAGTGACATGTTTACAGTAGCCCTCTCCCTTTCTTTAAATAAGACAGTAATTGCCCAAAGTGGCATTTTAAGCTGACTGTTCTGACAGACGCTTTTTGAAAAACTACAGGGAAATGTTAAAGGACTTTCGTTTTTGAGGCTTGGATCGTAAATTCAATGATTCACACAATTGAAAAGGCTAAAATTGGTCCAATGTCAGGGCTGTGTAGAAAACAGAAAAACTATATTCCAAGGACAATTTCCTTGACCCTTCTGTCCTCAGGGTCCTCTCCTGTAAATTGAAGGGGTTGGGCCACCTCTCAAGATCGATGATATGGGTCTGTGATCAGAAAGATTTGGAAAGTGTTGGGTTAAACATCAGGGCTTTTCTAAACATTTGATACACAAGCATGCAGTGTGAATCTCTCAGCCGGTCAAAGAGGCAGAGTAACTTATGACCTACCAACTCATCTGATGATTATTTCATCATTTGCAAAGTTCTTTCCTGGAACATGAAGAAGAACTCAACGATCACCATAGCCCTTTCTTGCTTTAAATAAATTTACATTACTTTCTCATTAGTACAAAAAGACTCAGAGAAATGATTAAGAGAGGTAAGAGTGTCGTCTTAAAAGAATCCAAAGATTACTACACAGACACCACTGTCAGTCATTTAGTGACATAAAGAAGGTACACTTCAGAGCCAAGCATACAGAGTCAAATCCCGGTTCTGCCTTTTGCTAGCTGCATCNAGAGGTAAGAGTGTCGTCTTAAAAGAATCCAAAGATTACTACACAGACACCACTGTCAGTCATTTAGTGACATAAAGAAGGTACACTTCAGAGCCAAGCATACAGAGTCAAATCCCGGTTCTGCCTTTTGCTAGCTGCATCCCTGGATAAACCCTTAGCCTCTCTGAGTCTGTTTCTAATCTGTAAAATAGAGATACGAACGTGACTTCCTAAGATTGTTTAACAGAAAATTTTTAAGATAGCAGGTGCCATGTCTCATATAGTGTTAACAGTGTTACTAACTTTCAGTTATTCATTCATTTATTTTAATCATCACTGAGGTTGAGACCTGTTCATCATCACCTATTTAAGGAAAGGAGCTGGCCACAAAAGTCATTCAAAATATACCCCACCCCTCGCTTTAGGAATTAACGATTAGCTTTAAAATTTGCTGAACACTGCATGTATAAGTTTATTTAGGCCACATCTTATGTTCCATCTACATCAAAAACATACCCTACCTAATCCCTGCTAAGCTTTCTCTACTCTACCTGCCCCATGGGACAGTTACCAAAGCCTTGGAGAGTCCTCCATAACGTAGCTCTCAAAATGATGTGAACCTGAAATAACGACCACATCCACACTGTCAGAGGTAAGCTATGCTATGTATCCCTTTACACTAAAGAGCAGCCTGCTATGCCAAAAAAAAAAGTATAAATTGTTTCTCTACCAAAGAACGCCACTGAATATTGATTTCTCCAGTCTTCTAAATAGTCTGTGTTTAGAATTTAGACCAGGGTTACAAGAATTCACTTACAAACGCATGTAAATAAAGTTAAAGGCTCAGCTTAAATCTAGAATAAGCAGAAGCAAAGAGAATAGTTAAAGTTAAAAATAGCCTTCTGATAAACATATGCTCTTTAACCAATGGTGCAGTTAAAGCTTAGTAATAAAAGGTGATGGTGGCATCCTTCTAAAACTGAGAATGTGTGATAGACTTCTGAGCTTGTGGAGAGAGGTTTCCACCCCAAGCAGAGGATAGTGCTTCCAGCAATGAGTCAACTGGGCTATCTTGCCTTTAATGGGCATTTGGGAAGTATCTTTCATTTATATCACATTTTGCACTAATAAAACGTCTGAACTGCTGTACGTGGTTGTCCTTTAATTAAATACTTTGAAATTCAGTATTTTTGTCTTAAAACAACAGCAACAAGAAGAACACCAACTCACAAGCAGGCTGAAATGTTGACAAACTGCCCGCCGATGCAGGAGACATACGAGACATGGGTTTGATCCTTGGTTTGGGAAGATCGCCTGGAGGAGGGCATGGCAACCCACTCTAGTCTTCCTGCCTGGGAAATCCCAGGACAGAGGAGACTGGCGGGCTCCAGTCCACAGGGTTGCAAAGAGGAGGCCATGACTAATGCAACTTAGCATGCTCACGCACTGCCTCCCGGCTAGCTCCTCAACTACCGCTTTGTGTCTACAAACCTTACTTTTCTGTTCAGGATTTTGACTTGAAGAGCCAACGCTTTCTAGGCACTTCTACCCAGATGGCTAAAAGAGGTCTCAATTCAAACACCACCCTGTTCTGGGCCTGAAGCAACATTCCCCAAGATCCTCCCAGGTTTTTTTCCTCTCATCTCTAATATCTACATCTCTAAAAGTTGCTTTTAGCTGCAAGAAAATGAAGACCTCAAGTAAAATGACTTGAACAATACAGAAATTCATTGTCTTTGTAATATAGGATATGATAAGTAGCTGCTTTCCTGATAGCTCAGTTGGGAAAGAATCCTCCTGCAAGGCAGGAGACCCTGGTTTGATTCCTGGGTCGGGAAGATTTGCTGGAGAAGGGATAGGCTACCCACTCCAGAATTCTGGCCTGGAGAATCCCATGGACTACAGAGTACACGGGGTCGCAAAGAGACAGACCCCTGACACAACTGAGTGACTTTCACTTCACTATCTACAATGAAGTTACTAGCATGGATCAGTTCTTTCTCTTTGCTCTCTTTGTCAAATCTTTCTCAAATCAATCCCACNGTGTGTGTGTGTGCATATACACGTATTTTCTGTATACACACATGTGCACAGACACCAAGAAAGGGAGAAAAGGAAAAGAGACACGCCCACCAAGCCTGTGTCTGTCACTGGTCAGGGCCCATGGTTGGCATTCCTGACTTCCTTCTTCCAGGATCAGTCCTGTTTCCTTTGCCCTCAGCCGAAAAGTCAGCTTGTTGGGATCTTTCATCTCTAATGAAATAACCCAAACTTTCATCCCCAGAAGGTCTGAATCATCACAGCCCCCTGTCGGGTGCTGTAGTTGACCATTAGCTTCTATTGGGGGACATGGATATAATAAAACACACCCCCAAGAGTCCCCTAAATGTCACAGATCAACCCTTCTGTGTAGCAGCAGCTCTGCTTTTCCTTGATAATTAGAGTTCATCACCAGCGAGACAGCAGCTCCCTTCTCTGGGTTGAGGCAGTGCCCTGAGAAGCCGCTGGCCAGGTCTCAGTCTCCAGTCCAGAGACACCACCACACGGCCCCCAGGGGAGCCCCTTCCTCCCTGGGAATGGGGACCTACAACCCCTAGGGCTCAGGATGGGGGACGGGAAGCACAGTTCTTGGTTACAAGACAAAATGGTGACAAGAGCCACTCCCACTCCCAGATCAGACGTGCTGGCCAAGGAACAGACCCACCATATGGCCATCACCGGCTCAAATCATCCGGTCCATTGGTCTGAGCTCCTGCCTTTCGGGGAGCTGACTGCCTGCTGGCACCATCGCTCAACTTGCCGTGGGCCATTCCAGGCTCCATCAGGCCCGCTGCTGCTGGGTCAGCTAGACACGCAGTGAGTGAAGCCCCTGTGCGTGATCCCATCACCATGAAGCTGAACTTCGTCTCCAAAAGCAGCACTGTTGGAGCTCCATCATGGTAAGTGAGGCATCTTTGAAGCCACGAATGGTAGTTTCTGGCAGAAGCACTGCAGGCAGAAAAGGCACATGTGAACCCACACATGTCCATTCCAGNGCTCCATCAGGCCCACTGCTGCTGGGTCAGCTAGACACGCAGTGAGTGAAGCCCCTGTGCGTGATCCCATCACCAAGAAGCTGAACTTCATCTCCAAAAGCAACACTGTTGGAGCTCCATCATGGTAAGTGAGGCATCTTTGAACCCATGAATGGTAGTTTCTGGCAGAAGCACTGCAGGCAGAAAAGGCACATGTGAACCCACACATGTCCATTCCAGTGAGAGAAATGGCCTTCCTTCCACAATGAGAAAGGCCCAGCGCCCACGGCCAGCTGCGTCTGACTGGCCACCCCAGGGAGGAAGCCGCATAGAGTCTCTGTGCTGGTCCCCACGGTCAGAGGTCGCTCAAGCTCAGCAGGTGGCCTCCAGCCTGGCCTTGAGAAGGGGGACTCATGTAGTTTCATTCACCCCCAGCTTCCTTCCCTACAGACAGGTCTCTCTGTTCTGGGGCCTGTTAAACAAACATCAGGATGCCTGGAGAGAGCGTTGAGTGCTATTACAGGGCCTGCTCTCTCATTCACTCGACTCCCGAGAGCCTCCTCTGCACCTGGTGCTTGCAATGAGAGTAAACATGGGACACAGTATCTCCGTGGTCTAGGAGAGCTGCCCACTGACATCTTCCTTTGCACCACACTCACAACACCTCCTTGTCACCGACCTCTGACTCCTGTCCTTTACAAGTTCCTGACTGAACGGTCAACTCTTCACCCCTGCCCATAAACAGGGTGGATCCGGATTCCTTGGTGAAGTGAAGGGTTAGTCGCTCAGTAGTGTTTCTGACTCTTTGTAACCCCATGGGTTGTAGTCCACCAGGTTCCTCTGATCATGCATTTCTCCAGGCAAGAATACCAGAGTGGGTTGCCATTCCCTTCTCCAGGGGATCTTCCTGNTCGGTGAAGTGAAGGGTTAGTCGCTCAGTAGTGTTTCTGACTCTTTGTAACCCCATGGGTTGTAGTCCACCAGGTTCCTCTGATCATGCATTTCTCCAGGCAAGAATACCAGAGTGGGTTGCCATTCCCTTCTCCAGGGGATCTTCCTGACCCAGGGATCCAATCCAGGTCTCCTGCGTGGCAGGCAGATTCTTTACCATCTGAGCCACCAGAGAAGCCTTGATTACTTGAGAGTGNCCAGGCAAGAATACCAGAGTGGGTTGCCATTCCCTTCTCCAGGGGATCTTCCTGACCCAGGGATCCAATCCAGGTCTCCTGCGTGGCAGGCAGATTCTTTACCATCTGAGCCACCAGAGAAGCCTTGATTACTTGAGAGTGGCGTTAATGATGTTTGATGCCAGATTGTTCTTTCGTTGTAGAGACTGGTCCTGTGTGCATTAAAAGATGTGCAGCAAGTTCCTGGCTGACCTCTACTCACTAGATGCCAGTAGCTCCCTCCACCCAAGTGTAACAACCAAAAATGTCTCTAGACCTTGCCAAATAGCCCCAAGGCGGTAGGAGGAGGGAAAGAATCCCTGGTGCAGGTGAACTCTTCTGGCTCTTTCAGATCAGAAGAGCGATAACCATTTGTTCTGCTCCAGCTCTGTCCACTGGCATGAGTTCCCTTCCCCACCAGCTTTCAGGGACACTTGAGATTGGAGGCGGGAGCAATGCCCTCACCACCCACCCTCAAGCTGGAGCCCCCACATCACAGAGAACCATCTGAAAGCAGGTCTCCTCGGCCATCTATCTGGTCAGTGGGAACTCCCCAAGACGTGTGAGTAGAGGGAGAGGAGGCCACAAGCAAGAGGACACGTTGTAGGGTCTGAGGCACTTCTCCATGCACCTTCTGGGTTTTCTCGACATACCGTCTCCACGAGAAGACAGCCTGCAGCTGCGCAGACCCAATTTCGTGGGAGGGTGGGGCAGGTCACACCCGGTCATAACGCTCAGAGGTCAGGACTATAGTCCACTGATGTCTCTGTCAGCTGTTCAGTCCCCACCAGAAGCCAGTAGTAGCTGGCTGTTTCAGCCAGTAGGAGCTGTTTCTCAGAAAGGAGAATAGTCTCATGCAGAGGAGGGCACAGCTTAGAGCCCTGGCGCTCTGCATGGTGGTCTGCTCGCTGGCAGCATTGCTGTTGGCCACACTAAGTGCCACTGAGTCTATTAGGAGATGAGGTCCGTGGGCCCCTCTCACATCTGATGATCTTTGGTAAAGGCTTTGGGAATAGCTAATGGGTTGCCTTNGACCCCTGACACAACTGAGTGACTTTCACTTCACTATCTACAATGAAGTTACTAGCATGGATCAGTTCTTTCTCTTTGCTCTCTTTGTCAAATCTTTCTCAAATCAATCCCACCGACCACAGGGAAGTTACAAGGAGATGCTTTCTCTGAGGCGATCTCAGAGCCACAGTGTGATCAAGAACCTGCCACCATCTTACTGGCCTCTGGACATGCAGTGAAGTGAAAAAGCCGTATTTGCAGCTATGGTTCAGAGCTCAAGAAGCCAGATCAGAGCTCTGCCAACACTGCTTCTGTCACCTACATCATTGCTTAAACCTGACAAAGCTGGAGAATGGACAAAGGAATATGATTGCAAGGATTTGAATGACTTTCGTGGCCAGCTCCTTTCCTTAAATAGGTGATGATGAACAGGTCTCAACCTCAGTGATGATTAAAATAAATGAATGAATAACTGAAAGTTAATGACACTATTAACACTATATGAGACATGGCACCTGCTATCTTAAAAATTTTATGTTAAACAATCTTAGGAAGTCACATTCGTATCTCTATTTTACAGATTAGAAACAGACTCAGAGAGGCTAAGGGTTTATCCAGGAATGCAGCTAGCAAAAGGCAGAACCGGGATTTGACTCTGTATTGCACATTTTCAGCCAAGCTTGCCAATCAAAATAGCAAAAAGAGGGCTAACAATGGCCTCCACCTCACTCGTACCAGGCAGATATCCCATGAATATATGGAACTGGAGGAACCCTTTCTGGACCTAGAACCTGACTATGAGAGACTGAGAAACATTGATTACAGATTCCCGATCAATCTAACTAGACTGAGAATAGAATGGAAACTGGTAAACTCATCTAGAATCGACACAAAACCCAGCATCCTGGAGTCCCAGGTAGAAGCCCAGCAGAAGTCAGCAGCTGTCAAGCCTGCCTGAGCCTTTGTGGTCCAGCAGCAGAGAAAGAACAGGCCCCTCCCCGGGAACCGTATACACGGCTTTCCTGTTCATCTTGTTCGGCCAACTTGGGCTGCTTACCGACCCATAGCAAGGCTATGGGCTTACTGGCTTGGATGGGACATTGGTGGAGTGTCAACCGCAGTGTCCTCTACAGGTCTCTGCTTGAAAAAGAGAAGTGAAAGTAGCTCAGTTGTGTCCAACTCTTTGTGACCCCATGGACAGAGGAACCTGGCAGCCTTGCCAAATTCTCCAGGAAAGAATACTGGAGTGGGTAGCCATTCCCTTCTTCAGGGGATCTTTCCAACCCAGGGATTTAACGCAGGTCTCCAGCATTGCAGGCAGATTCTTTACCATCTCAGCCACCAGGGAAGCCCTCTGCTTACCCATCATCTCACTGGAAAAGACTCTGATGCTGGGAGGGATTAGGGGCAGGAGGTGAAGGGGACGACAGAGGATGAGATGGCTGGATGGCATCACTGACTCAATGGACATGAGTCTGAGTGAACTCTGGGAGTTGGTGATAGACAGGGAGGCCTGGCGTGCTGCGATTCATGGAGTCGCAAAGAGTCGGACACGACTGAGCGAATGAACTGATCTGAACTGAATAAAGGAGACCTTTCCTGACCAGACTGTCTAAAGTAGCCTCTCCTACCCGCTGAATGCTGTGTCCTCTTACCCCATGGCAAAATCTTCACGTTACTTATGATGCTCTGCAATGATCTTTCTCATTTAATTCTCAGCATATATATCATCTTCTTTCCTTACCAGGAAGTAGCTCTATGAAGGTAAAGAGCCCGTCTCTCTTTTTACTTCTGTAACTACATGACTTATAACTATGTGAGATATATATTAGCCATTCAATAAACTGTTGGTTATAAAAATAAAGACACTATAACTCATATATTATATAAACATCATTACTACAACTCTTAAATCCTTCTTAGTTAGATCAGTTTAGCAGCTAAGTTAAAAAAGGATGAACAAATAAGAGCTGTTAAATTTGTGTGTGACCTGTACAACTAACCTAGTAAGTGGGGCTTAATCTGCTGGGATTTGTTGTTTTGTCCTATAGCATTTCAGCCACTGCATCCTGCTCTTAGCACTGCATAGATCAGGATCACTGACCCTAATGAGCTCCAATGATACATAAGGGTTAGGAGTCCTACTGAACCGAATACTTAAAAATGGTTATAATGGTAACTGCTATGTTATGTATATTTAACCACAATGAAAACTTTTAAGAATTAAAAAAAAACACATTATAAGCCAAGCACAACAGTTTATATAAACTACTTAATCTTCATGATTACAAAAGGTGTTATGAGAACACTCTTATTTTTAAAATTTGGACACAGAAAAAAAGATAAATTAACTTGATCAAGGTTACATCTACTTGGGGCAAGACTGGGACCAGAATTCAAAATCTTGAAAGATAATGCTCTTAAGTACCATAAAGATACATAAAGAAAAACAGAGTCATGTCCTCAAATGGTATGTGTCTGTATGTGTGTTCTTGGTTGGGTCCAACTCTTTTGAGACCCCTTGGACTATAGCTTGCCACGCTCTTTTGTCCATGGGATTCTCCAGGCAAGAATATTGGAATGGGGAGCCATTCCCTTTTCCAGGGGATCTTACCAACCCAGAGGTCGAACCTATGTCTCCTGTGTCTCCTATATTGGCAGCTGGATTCTTTACCACTGAGCTACCTAGGAAGCTCCAAATGATCTATTACCCTTTTATTTATTTATTTTATTCCTATTAAGACAAAATTTCCCTCTGTTTTTACAGGTAGGCCGTTAAGTACATGTACTAGTATGTACAAATGCTGCTCCTAAATTAAGTGAGAACATTAGAAAGCTTCCACTCATGAGATAAACCTACTTTTGGGGAAAAAAAAAACTCTTTAAAATAACCAGTGAAACTATAATAGTTGGAAGCTTATTGATCTAAGGATATTTAGGTCAATGGACAGAAGAGAAAGGCCAGAAAGAGACCATATGGACTGTAGCCCGCCAGGCTCCTCTGTCCATGGGGTTCTCCAGGCAAGAATACTGGAGAGGGTTGTAATGCCCTCCTCCAGGAGATCTTCCAGACCCAGGGATCAAACCTGTGTCTCTTATGTCTCCTGCATTAGTAGGCAGGTTCTTTAACAACTAGTGCCACCTGGGAAGACTCTAGTGTTTATATAAGTCACAGTACAAATCTCAGAGAAGCAAAGACTACAACAAATAATGGTTAACTATTTATAGGAAACAAGTTACATCTCTTTCTCCTGTCAAATGCTAAAATAAATCACACATCTACTAATGAAATAAAAGCAGCAAATGGAGTCATTAGATAAGAAGAAAAAAAAATACAACTTATTTATCTGGATCAGAATGAATTTTTTAAGTATAATGATGCTAAAATGACAATGGAAACAATGATACATATCACAACTGAACAACAGCTACAAGTAAACAGGCACAAGTATACACTACTATTAAGGGCAATTGGCATATAATATCAAAATATCTATCCACAGCCTTCAAAAATTTATGCCAAAGTAATTATCAGAGATCAAGACAAAGATTATTTGTAAGACATATGTTACAGTTTTATGTATAACAATAACAAAATTACTAAAAAAAAGGACAGTTAATTAAATTCAGATATACAATGGCTAATAGTCAAAAAGCATTACAAAATCAGGTTTTCAAAGAATACTTAATAACGTGGAAATAAGTTGACATAGCTAAGCATTAAAAAAGTAAAACGTGCAAATATATGTGACTGCATGTATATGCAAACTTTATAAATATACAAAAGACCCCCAAAATGCATATCTGCAGTTAGTTATAGAACACTGAGCCACCTAATGTGAAGAGCTGACTCATTAGAAAAGACCCTGATGCTGGGAAAGATTGAAGGTAGGAGGAGAAGGGGACAACAGAGGGCAAGATGGTTGCATGGCATCACCAACTCAATGGATGAGAGTTTTAGCAAGCTCCAGGAGATGGTGAAGGACAGGGAAGCCTGGAGTGCAACAGTCCATGGGGTCACAAAGAGTCAGACACGACTGAGCAACTGAACAACAATAATGGAACAATGGGAGGAAATTCACCTGATTGTTAAGAACGGTGATGTCTGAGAAGGAGAATTAACGTGGACTTGTTTCCTCTTTTTATTTTTTCTGTATTTTTCAAATATTCCTCAATAAGTAGAACCATAGTTAGAAGATATAGTTTCTGTGGTACCATAAATACTCTCTCTATATATTAAATCTGTTAACCTTTATTGTAGATCATTATATTGTGCTAGGAGACTGTGACAGAGAAAAAGCAACAGTAGACATAGAAATAACTCCTGAAATGAAATTTCCTGGGAAAAGAGGCACATGGTGTATAATGTTTTCACTGAAAGTAAAGTAGAAATAGAAGCATAAAGGCATGGGAACCGATATTGTAGTTGAAAGCCAGGAAGGCTTCTCAGAGGAGGTGACATATAAGCTCGCTATGAAAAAGGCTGGAGCCCCATCTGGTGGAACTGGGAAATAAGGCTTTCTCAATAGTAAGCATCACTCACTACTTAGAGAACCCCAGATTTTAGTAAAAATAATAAAGTCAAGCTTCAGTGCCTCCCTTTCCTTGCTTCTCTGTATGCAGTTCCCTTTTTTCTCAGCCTCCTTCAGCCACTGTTAACTTAGAAGTGAGACAATCGACCTTTCAGAGTCCATCTCTGATTATTCCTGCTATCAGAGCAAAGAGTCCCTTTATTCATTATAACCTAATGTGAAATGAGGCTCCTAAAATAACTCTTCTTGGTATTAGTGATTATATACTTAGTCTACCTATTCTTTCGTGGTGAAATGAATGGTGTACGCAATCTTAGAGTAAGTTCGAATACCAGGTAAGCAGGTAGGAATGTTTAGCCAAGAGGACAGAGCAAGCAAAATCACACCATGTGGCGAATGACTATGTCTCTATTTATTACTTAGTTGATCAATTGTTTGCTGTTTAGGTAATTTTGACATACTCCATCTTATTTGGCAATCAAAAAATTAAGGGATACAACTAAATTCACCTCCACCTCATTAAAAAAAAAAGTTACTTACTGCCAGCAATCTCTTGCTAGGACAAAATTTACAACTAAAAGGTGTTAATGAAAATATGCACAAAACAAAGCATGGGTTAAAAGAAATGAAGATTTAAATACAGGAAATAATCTTTGTTAAATATCAGCTTCTAGGGAGATCCACTGTGTCCCAATCCTTAAATGAGAAAGTCAGCAAAAAAGATGAACTGAACCCCAGATGTTAATTGCACAGGCTTACTGGATTAGAACCAGAGATAATTAATTGCTCAATTTTAATATGCATTGGACTAAACGGATGATAAGATTTCCAGTAGTTGGTTTTGAAGTCCAGAATGGAAAGATTATTTCTTTACAGATCTGGGAACCCTAGGGGCCAAAGACATTTAAAATGTCTGTATTTAGTGAATAAAAATCTAGGTAAATAGCAGAAGAGGTTAGGGGATAGGGTAAATTTCTAGAAAAAGAGTAAAGAGATTCAAGTTCAAACTGCCTTTTCCCACTTGAAATGTAGAATATAATTTTGTATGAGAAAGGTTTTAACATTTCTAAGTTTTTATTGCAGCTTCAATGATTAGCATTCCTGTCCTATACTGTCAACATTAAATCCAGAGAGAGTCAAACCTATTACTTCTTATCTGGAAAAAGAAAAGGACACTGTTTATCATCTACATAATTAGATTTTTTTATGTTCTTAAGATTTCAGGAGCATGCTATGGTTAATTGGGAAAATTGTGAATTATGTTTAAGTTGTATTTTTTTTTTCATTAAACTTGTACCAAAGCAAATGATGAAGAAAGAACACTTTGCCTATGTTGCATATCCAGACAATGCTCAGAGAACCCACAGAAACGGATCCCATTAAAATGTGGGATATAGGGTGAATGATAAAGTTGGGAAGAGGCACCATTGCAGAAACCACCAGTAACACAAAAAAACAAAGTCCCCGACCTCTACACCACATTTAGGCTGTTCTAACAGAAGGAAAGACCCCCAACTGTAGGATCACTATGCTGATCCCCTAGAATCCATGCAAGGCTGTCCAGGCACCTCAGATATCAACTCTGTTCATGCATCAGAATCACCTGTAGAGTTTATCAGGAAGATGAGATTCCAGACTCCATTCCCCAAAAGTCCTGCTTTAAGAAGTGAAGGTAAGACCCAAGATATTCCTTTTATACTTTGAATAAACTTCCCAGTGAATATGGATGAATAGCTAGGTTTGATCATTTATTTAGATTTTTCCCACTCTTTAAAATTCAACTACAGGTAATACTTGATGATCTTTCATTCTAGTTTTAATTATGGGATGTGCTAAGGGGTGAATGACATGATAGAGGTATAATAACATCAAGGGTTTCCTATAGTGCTTTTTATCAATATACTTCAGAATCTTTGTTGCACTTACCATCCTGTAGAGGTAAAATGACTTTCCCAAGGTTGCAGAGAGTTAGTATACAAAAGTGGTAAAAATTCTAGTATTAGAAACTAGCAAAAATTTAATATTAGAAAGTATGTACCAGCTACAATTATTTGATTGTCCAATATAAGTTAGTAAATGCTAATAACTGAAGGGTGATTGTCCTATTTCCTAAATTTTAAGATGCTTATTTTTACATTGTTAACATAAGTAAATGGAGATGAATCTTATAATTGACTTAGGTGTTTAATATGTTAGCATTTCCTTTTTTCTAAAACATTATGCAATCAGTGGTGTTCTTACAACCAATAACATCACAAAATTAAGGAAGTGTGATGTATGTGTGCTATGCATATATATCATTTCTCTGAAGCAAGATTTTACAATAATTAGTTCTATCTCTGTATGGTTTATTGTCAATGTCTCAGTTAAAGAAATCAAGACATATACACTACCATGTGTAAAATAGACAGCTAGTGGTAAGCTGCTGTATAGCATAGGGAGTTCAGCTCGATGCTGTGTGATGACCTAGAGAGATGGGATTGGGGGGCAGGCAGTGGAGTAGGAGGGGCTCAAAAGAGAGGGGATGTATGTATACATAATGGTGATACATTTTATTGTACAGCAGAAACTAACTCAACATTGCAAAGCAATCATTCTCCCGTTAAGAAATTAAAAAAAAAGAGAGAGAAAAGAACACCAAGGTGAGGGTGGGGTCCTCACCTGGGTTAGAAACCTGGAAAGAACCTTTTGGGGAGACCTGCCTCCTACTGTAAGTATCTCTCACTGAGTACTGGTGACTCCATTTCTATTTTATCAGCCTTTTCTCTCCTTCCCAGTTTTCCTACTTCAACTCTTCCCTATACTGTAGAACTAACCCAATCTACCACCAAGGGGCAACATTTAATCTCATGAAACACACCGTTGATCCTGTTGCTTCCTTTCCTAAAACCTCTGGTGGCTACCCTGGGCTTTTGAAATGATGTCCAAAGCCTCCCAAATGGCACTTAGGATTCTGTGAAATGTATGCTGCTCTACCCCTCCAGTCTCATAGCTGTCCCTTATCTCTCTCCTGGTTAATCAGTCAAATTACTATTTCTAGAATTTTACATCCTTCTGGACACATTTCTACTAGTTGAAACTTTCAAGGACTGGCTCAGAAGTCACAATATCCATGAAACTTTTCCAGTCCTCCCATCAGAATAAATATCTACCACCTGAGTATTCTCATAGCACGGAGAATCACCAGTCTGTAACAGCCCAAATCGTGTCACGTGGTACCATCTGTCTATCCAAATAGCTGGTAAGCTTCTTGACAGCAGAAACCAGCTCTTAATTTAGTTTCTTCCATAGAGATCAACAGAGTGAGCTGCAAAGAATGGGCAATGAGTGAACACTCGTCTTTAACAAAGCCATAACACGTGCTACATTCACACGACTACAGGTTATGGATATCGTAAGGAAAACTTCACTGAACTGACATTCTTAGTCTCCTGCTGGGCACCTGCAGATTTTTGTTAGGTTCCATCATGAATGACATAATTTTAGTTAATATTATGCTGATGCTGCACAATATTCCCTCTCAATCTTGGCCAAACCCAGGAAAGTAATTTCCTATTTGATTGCGAATATGACAGTAGCATGAACCGGATTATAAAAATTTACTCTAGGGTTGAGAATGTGAGGCTAACTAGGGATCAAATGGGAAACACTCCAGCACTTTTTAAGAAAGTATGTGAACAGCCTAGTTAAGAACATGCAGCATCCTCTTTAGCATTATACCAAGCTTTTGTAACTACCTAATTTCAAGACAGGAACTTATTCTCCTTTCTATAGCATCGAGAAAGGGGGTGGTAGTGGTTCGGTGTCTCAGCTTATGAATTCTTCCCTTAGTTACATCTCAACTAGAGGATTTTTACCGTTTGTTTCCTTAGCAATGAACAAGTTTTACAACACATCAGTCTTCACATAGCAGTTTCCAGATTTTACCTTTAGATTTGCATTTATATTCATGATAAGATTTAAATGAAGATGCCTTCTCCTTGATAGGGCAATTTTCAAAATCTTTCTAAAATCCTAGGATATTCTTTAAGTTTTCTTCCTCTACCTCACCTCAAGAAATCTTCAAAGGATCCCATCAGAAGCCACAGTGCTGTCTCCGCACCCCAGCCCTGCAACAATGAAATCCAGGTGACCCCACTCCATCCCTCTAAAACTGAAACTCAACTTTTTGGTTCAAAGTCTATGAAATCTCTCACAAAAAGATTTCCTCCCTAAATTAAACTTTCCTCCCAAACCCCAAGCTCTATTACCAATTCTTCTCAAAATTCTGGTCAGATTTTGGTATCTATGGTCAGCAAACAAATTGTGGGGGTGGGAGGGAGTGGGTAGGGGTAGGCTTCCCAGGTGGCTCAGTGGGTAAAGAATCTGCCTGCAATGTGGGAGACTCCAGTTCAATCCAGGGGTCAGGAAGATCCCCTCGAGAAGGGCAGGGCAACCCACTTCATTATTCTTGCCTGGAGAATTTCATGGACAGAGAAGCCTGGTGGGCTACAGTTCATGGGATGACAAAGAGTCAGACACGACTGAGTGACTTTCAATTTCACTAGAGGTTTGTATAAGAATCAGAGGTAAATAGATATAAAACACCACATTCATAAAAGCACTTTAGTAAATGTCAGTTTTATTATTATTATCCCAATAAAGATAATACATTAGTGTGACATCTGCCATTTAGAAAGAAATTCTGCTCACAACCATCCCATTAGATAAAATTCTGTGATATGTGTTATCTGATAAAAACAGGAATTTGGTGAAACATGAAACAAGTTTGTGTTGAATCCCTTCCCTCAAGGAACATGTGAGTTCATGAACTAAAGCTCGAAAGAACTGAGCAAGATTTCTTTCACCAGGAGTGCAGGATGTATCCAAGAAAGACAAATGCTTTGAAAACCCACCAAGAGCCTGGGGTAGAAATCCAGGGGGTATGTAAAAAGAATCACAAGAGAAGTATAAATATCTAACAGATCATTTTACAGGAAAAAGCAGCTGTACCTGGAAAGCTGACGACATTTAGGACATAAATGAGAGGCAAGGACCTGTATTCAGAGCTTGGAGAAGAGACGGTGTGGTGGGACTTTTTCCAGAAATCGGAGCCTGAAAGAAGCTACTGGTTTGGAAGTTGCTGAGCTGGAGAAGCCTAGTAAAGTCTTATGAAGAGATAGAGGCAACTCTTCACAATTTATGCCAACAGAAAGCACTTAGAAAGAAAGAATAAATGTTAGTTAAACTTTAAAGATTAAATTACAAATTTACTCAAGTGATTTAAACTTTTACTACACAAGTAGCAATTTTAAGTCATAAGGGATCTGAAATGTTTCCAGAGGTTTAAAACCTACTGTTTTTATTCTAGTAAAAAGAGATCTTCGCTTCCAGTGCTGAGCACATAAAGCAAATCCTCCGCCTTGTAATGGGCTCCCGGAATTGCAGAGTTTCATGAAATAATTTTATTGCTAACTTACTAGTTTTCTATTAATTGTCATTTTAGAATAATAAAAACTATTACTTTAAAAACCAACATTAAAGTGAGCTTAAACGAGCATGGAAATGGAAGGCCACAAAAGAAAATAGAAAAAGATGCAATTAATACTAACAGTTATAGTTGGATACTCGTTCATTTAATAAATCTTCGTGATGCTAGCAAGATGGATGAGATGTAATACAAATGAGGAGAACATGAGATAAGTGATCATTTGTTATCATTATTGAGATGAAAGTATGATTCAGTGTTTCATAATGGATGTTAAATTTGATTTAACATATGGTTGACTCATTTGCTGAGAACTATCCTTAAAGACATAAACTCATTCTAAAGTCAAAGCCATTGTCTTAATAATAGACTATGAATTATTTCTCCATAAGAGAATGAATAAACTCAGTAAATATAAGCTTAGCGAGAGGATGTGCAAGAGCTCTTTGTCAAAAAAAAGAAAAATAGACTCATGGAACAAATCATAGAAAATATTGTTGCCTACACTGAAAGAATAAAGATTTAACTTATATTAACCACCAGTACAGACAGAATCTATGAAAGCAGATGCTCAAATGATCAGTACAGAAACTTGTCACTGTTGGAACTGCTCTATCAGCTACTTAAGAAATCCTCCTTTGTCAATCTCATCTCCGTAATCATGAAAGAATATCAGTTCCCACTTTAAGTTCCATGGATTAAGCAGATCATTGAAAGCCCTGTTAAAACAATTTATAACCTATCATTATACTTCAGGAGTGATGTGACCTGGAATGAACGGCACTCAGAAACATTTGTCACATGAGTATGCTCTTATGAGTCACTCGATTTTGTCCACATTTTCAGTTCTATGAGGAAGAATTCATCACTTTTTTTGAACAATTTATCTGCCACCAAGAGACACAAGACCAGTTTGGAGACTAGAGGTCTTTAGAAGTCCTGGTGTTCATCCTGTCACCGAAGGCTTATTTTTGCACTAGCCAGTATCGGCACCAAAATCAGATTCATTAATAAAAGGTCCACCTTACAAAAGAAAATAGCATCTTCTATTTTCATTGATGACTGTGTCCTTCCACATCTTTGGGTATCCATTCTTATAATTCAACCTACACTCATCTGCAAAAGCTGACTGCTAGGCAGCTCCATTATCCTGCCTTTGAAAATGACCTAGATGTGGGGTGCAGTATTTCACATTGTAACATGCATTAAATCACTATGTGTTGTTAGGGTGCATCTTCTCTGATCACAGTGTCATCTAATTCACATTTAGCTATTAGGAGCACATCTACAAAAGAACACTTAAATCAAATAAGTTTTATGCACCCATTCTTATGTTATATACTTTAGTGAGGGTTACTCTTATTTAATGCCTATTTTATTTACTGACAACATGAAAACCCGTATTTGACACCAACTGGCCTTGTATCACCAAACTAGTCACACTGATATTCTGAACGTCATTTCTTTCCTTTGTAAAATTAGGAGTCTGGGTTACATCAGTGATTCATGAAAGCAGAGTTCACTCTCAGGCTGGCTACCCTATCCCTTAAGGATTTTGCAAGGAGTCCAACACAATAGATTAGATCTGGTGAAGACCCTCAAAATTCTTTTTTTTAGTAAGTTCCCAGATGATTCACACTGGTACCTCTACTAGGAATAATGGGCTAGATACAGTTAAACCCATCTACAATAGTATTGACTGGATTCATTCAACCATTAGTTGAAAAAAGGAAAAAGCATGCTCCATCAGATCAATGATCCTTTCTGTGGAGTCATAGAACCAGGATGGAATGATGAACGTGAGGATCCTAGCAGCCAGCATTTGGATACCCATTCCACCCTCTGTATGACTCTGGACATGTCTGTTAATCTCTCAAAATTTAGGGCTCCTTCTTCATAAAATGGAGATAATAAGTCCCACTTTAGAGGGAGATGGTACAAATTAACGGGAAAAATATACATATAAAGTCCTTTAAAAAATGGATGCATTGTGGATACCCAGGAAAACTAAGGTTGAGCTTTATTGGTTGTTCCAGTCTTTATGGCAATTAGCACATAGGATGTGCTAAGAAAACAATGGCTTGAAGGAACACAGTTTAATTCAACTACCTATGAGATGCTATTTATTCAATATATTTTTATTGAGTGCTTACTATGTGTGAGACACAGTGATAGTTGGGTTGCCCCTTTAGATCCATCCCTCTACTTACTGCCCTGTTCTCTGCTCCAGAAGGCTGACCTGCATCCGCTACGCTGATGGAGTTCCTTGCCTCTGGGCTTCCCGGGTCAACTGGCTGGAGGGGGTTCCAGCAGGAGATCAGATGAAGAGAGAAAGAGAAATCCAATCCCATTCCCAAAGCTCCCCGGCTCCTCCAAAGTCAGCATGCTCTTCCAGTTCTCTTTCCTGCTATGTTGCAGGTACATACCTTCCCCTCATCTCTCTGGGTTTCAGTCATGAGAATGCCTCTGTAGCTCCCTCCATTCCCTACGGTTCTTCTCCACCTGAGCCCCACCCCTCCACATATGTCCTTGAAAAGAATCTCTCTTGAGCTCATCTCTGTCTGGGAGTCCAGAGCAAGCACCGAACTTGGACTGGGAGTTGGGGGATAAAGTATTAAACAACAACAAACAGTCATCTTCTGCCCTTTCCGGGTTCTAACAATGACCACTATCATTCCAACAATCATAATAAGTAGCTACCGTTTCTTGGACACATATCCCATGCTAAATTCTACAGAAACTGCACTGAGGTTGGTACAATTATGGTATCTATTTAGAAGGTAAAAAACAAAAACTGAAGCTCCAAACTATAAAGATCACAGTATTAAGCATCAGTACTTAGATTCAAGCCAGGGTCAACCCAGTCTAGAGCACATCCTCTCAAACACAGCAGTGTTGCTGGGTTGTCCTCAACAATGTCCCTGACAAAGGATCCTCCGTGTGAATGATAAGAAATTCCCTCAAACCCTTCTTCAGACCTGACCAGGCTCAGAAGGCCCAGTTCATCCATTAGGGAGAATTGAAATCTATCCTCTTATCCTCTTATACTTCTACACATCTATTTGCTTACAAGTTCCCTCCCTTGTAAGCTAACATACACCTGCATTTTCCTGCAACTAGCAGGCTTTGTTCAACCTACAGAATCTTCTTACACAGCTCAAGAGCAATGCAGGAAAGCAGTGGAGGGGACTGCGTATGCTGGGAGTGTGTCCTGGCACTTGGCTGGCCTGCATGGTGAGGTCAGGCACTTTCTCCCACTAGCCTGAGCTATCGCTCTGTATTTAAAGGTGGTCATCCTCTCCGACCCAGAAGCCAGAGAACTCGGCTCATCTATGTTTTTAAAATAGACACCCTAACCCAAGTTAGTCTGACAGACACACAGCTGAATGAACTTTATTAATTAGTACCCAGACCTTTTGAAAATTGATTTCCACTTTGATCCCAGCCTGTGTGTTTTTATCTCCAATATCTAAATAGCAAATCATGTTACCTTATAATTAAGTGATAATCTTTATGACAGAGGAGATGACAGGACTATAAATGGATCATGCGAGTGATTAAAATAACTTCCTCTCTCTTCTCACCCAACCCTGGAAATGTTCTCCAACTTCACAGAGCTATTAGTTGTTAATAAACTTCTCTGACATCATGATATGACCCTCATTCCGATTCAATAAGATCACACACACACTAAGTCACTCTCCAGAAACCATACAGGCTTCACTCTTTATACTTAAATAAGAATACCTTAATAGCTTTGAGGAGCTCACAAATCCAGTAAAAACAGTTGACTTTACTACCTTACTAGTCTCCAAGCCACACTTCACCAATACATGAACCGGGAACTTCCAGATATTCAAGCTGGTTTTAGAAAAGCCAGAGGAGCCAGAGATCAAATTGCCAACATCCGCTGGATCATCAAGCAAGAGAGTTCCAGAAAAACATCTATTTCTGCTTTATTGACTATCACAATAAACTGGAAAATTCTGAAAGAGATGGGAATACCAGACCACCTGACCTGTCTCTTGAGAAACCTGTATGGAGGTCAGGAAGCAACAGTGAGAAGTAGACATGGAACAACAGACTGGTTCCAAACAGGAAAAGGTGTACGGCAAGGCTGTATATTGCCACCCTGCTTATTTAATTTATATCCAGTGTACATGATGCGAAACACCAGGCTGGATGAAGCACAAGCTGGAATCAACATTGCCAGGGGAAATATCAATAACCTCAGATATGCAGATGACACCACCCTTATGGCAGAAAGTGAAGAGGAGCTAAAAAGCCTCTTGATGAAAGTGAGAGAGGAGAGTGAAAAAGTTGGCTTAAAACTCAACATTCAGAAAGCTAAGATCATGGCATCCAGTCCCACCACTTCATGGCAAATAGATGGGGAAACAGTGGAAACAGAGTCAGACTTTATATTTTCGGGCTCCAAAATCACTGCAGATGGTGAGTGCAGCCATGAAATTAAGATGCTTACTCCTTGGAAGGAAAGTTATGACCAACCTAGATAGTATATTAAAAAGCAGAGACATTACTTTGTCAACAAAGGTCTGTCTAGTCAAGGCTATGATTTTTCCAGTAGTCATGTATGGATGTGAGAGTTGGACTATAAAGGAAGCTGAGCGCCAAAGAACTGATGCTTTTGAACTGTAGTGTTGGAGAAGACTCTTGAGAGTCCCTTGTACAGCGGGGAGATCCAACCAGTTCTTCCTAAAGGAGATCAGTCCTGAGTGTTCATTGGAAGGACAGATGTTGAAGCTGAAACTCCAATACTTTGGGCACCTAATGCAAAGATATGACTCATTTGAAAAGATCCTGATGCTGGGAAAGATTGAAGGCAGGAGGAGAAGAGGATNTATATATATATATATATATACACACAGTAACATACATAATTAAGACATTAAAGTATTGTTCCAGGATGGGTTAATTGTATTTTTCCCCAGCTGACTAATAAAATTTAGATTGTGCAGTTGTGCTCTTTATTTCTTACTCTCCTGGCCCACTAAACTTAGAATTGTTGAGTGTCTTTCCCATCACACCTGTTTGAAGTTCCTGGAATAATCCCCACTTCAATGAGGATTGTTAAATCCAATTCACACTTAAAGTTTAAAATAAAAACCATTTTTTTTTCCTTTGGTCTTTTTCTGACTGGATAAGGACTTGTAATCCATATTATAAACTTAATCCTTTTGCAATACTTCTGAAAGTTGCAATTTTGTACTTATCTATATTTTCTAAAGATACAACTTCCTTATTAGTTTATGAGGACTGCCAAAACAAAATACCTTAAATTGGGTGGCTTAAACCACAGAAACCTATTCTCTCACAGTTACAGGGGCCAGGCAAAATCAAGTTGTTGCCATGTTTGATTTCACCTGTGGCTTATCTCCCTGACCTACAGCCAGTGACTTTCTGCTTTTGTCCTTACACTGCTTTTCCTTAGTGCACACATCCCTGATGTCTCTGTGCTTCCTGTAAGTACATCACCTATATGTGATTAAGGCCCTGCCCTGATGGATTCATTTTAACTTTGTCACCTCTTTAAATAATTTATCTCCAAAGATTTCCTTCTTGGTATATTGGGACTTGGGGCTTCAACATATGAATGTTAGAGAGACATAGTTCAGCCATAATATTCCCCATTTGATTGAGCTTCATAAGGATATGGCACATGTCTGTACGAAATAGTCTAAATTAAGTTAAATGCCCCAATTTATAAACAGTTGAACAGCTTAAAATAGGTAAAAATACATTCAAAAGCTGAGACAATGAGTGTCATTTTGAAGTTAAATACTAATGTCACTAAGATAACAATTTTATCATTTCTTACTTTCTGTATTTTATGGCGTTTAAGAGTAATGTCATTAAAACAAACAAACAAAAATCAGTGTGATAAAACTATACTAACCTGTATGTTCTTGAACTATATTTCTGAAGCTTGTTCCTTAAAAGACTTTAGTGTATGGTTTTCTTGAGCTATCACCTTTTTAACAGGCAATCATTTTCCTGAGTGAATTTTTATAACAGTTCTTATGTAAAACTTGGCTCTTTAAAATTTTTCTTATTTATGTCTTATTTTAAGAGCATAGAATATTAATATATAATTTTATTTTGATATCATACAGGCATGAACCTAACAGAATCCCAAAGGAACATACAGTTAAGTAATGTACAAATTACATGAACTGTTCATCTGTGCATGTATTTTCAGTAAAATTTTATTACTGAAAAAAAATATTTTTTATTCAGTAAAGTTTTATCTTAAGTATAATATATACAGAGAGATGTTTTTATGTTAAGTTCATAGCTCAGTTCATTTTTAAGTAAAATCTCTAATGTAATCAGCACCCAAATAAGAAATAGAACCAGTTTTCTCTAATGCTTCCCTCAAGTTGATAAACTCCTTCCAAGCTAATACCAGGACTTTTATCTCCACAGACTTTTCTTTTGAGATTTCCAATTTTATGCAAACTAAATTATGATTGATATACTCTTTTAAGTCTAGCTTCATTTGCAGTCATTCATTCAGAAATATACTTATAAATCCATTTTCATTGTTGCACATAGCAATTTTTTGTATAGTATATATATTTCAATTTGTCCATCCTATTGTTGATGAATATTTAGGGTATTTCTGTCATTTATTTTTCCTTATTTGACATAAATGCTTTTGGAACTTTTAAACATGTGTTTAGTAGAAATATCTATGTTGAACCTACACCTATTAGAATTTCTGTGTCATAATATACACATATTTGTACTCAGTAAATTCTGCCTAAGTGGCAGTACAGTTTCCATTTTGCTCACTCTTTCTTGGGATATTCACCCTTAAAACCCAGCCACCATACTTTGAGAAAGATAAGAAGATACAACTCTAGTTGATGCCTCACCTTACAGCACACATTAACCATGCAACATTTCAGTAGGAAAACCCCTGGATAAATCTAACTTTCAACTGTCTTGACACACTGATTCATGCCAAGTGGAGAAGAGAAGAGCAGTCCCCACTGATCTGAAAAATTGTGTATTTGCAGGCAAATATGTATGCTCCAAGGGCTTCTCAAAGTGGTGTTAGTGGTAAAGAACCTGCCTGCCAGTGCAGAAAACATAAGAGACATGGGTTTGATTTCTGTGTCAGGAAGATCCCAAAGAGCAAGACATGGCGACTCACTCTAGTATTCTTGCCTGGAGAATTCCATGGACAGAAGAGCTCGAGGGGCTACAGTCCATAGGTTTGCAAAGAGGCAGACACAACTGAAGCAACTTAGCACATATGCATGCATATACACTGCCATTGCTTTGATCCACTAAATTTTGGAGTAGTTGGTTATGCAGCAGTTAATAATTGGAAAGGGCGGGATTTCATTAGCTTGTAGATGACAATGAAATAGTGAAAGATTTACCATATCTGCAACATAGAGACATGTCTAGATGTTACTCAGTCTAGCCATGCTCTGCTGGACTCTACAGGCCAGCATGGTCTACAGGCCAATAAAATTGGAGACAAGGTTTTGAGATAAGAAATACAACTCTGTTAGGAAAGTTGACTGACAGAGACAATGGAAGACTAATATTTCAAAATAACCATCTTGTTGCTATCTGTATGTCAGGTTCTTTTATAGAATAGAGAGGGGAGGAGTTGAGGAAGTAAAGTAAAAGGCCATTGTCTTGTAAATACCTCCTAGAATAGTCAACCTCCATGAAGGTTGCGTTAATCTCTTCTTCCTTACAGACATTCAGAGGTAGTAGTTGTTGTGCCCTCAACTAGGGACAGGTTTCCTTGTCCTTCACCATCTCCCAGAGTTTGCTCAAACTCATGTCCAACTTAATCCAACCATCTCATCCTCTGCCTTCCCCTCTCCTGCTTCCTTCAATCTTTGCCAGCATGAGGCTCTTTCCCAATGAATGGGTTCTTCACATCAGGTAGCCAAAGTATTGAAACTTGAGCATCAGCATCAGACCTTCCAATGAATATTCAAAGTTGATTTTCTTTAAGATTGACTGGTTTGATCTCCTTGCTGTCCAAGAGACTCTCAAGATCTCCAGCACCACAATTCAAAAGCATCAATTCTTCAGCACTAAGCCTTCTTTATGGTCCAGTTCTCATATCTGTACATGACTGCTGGAAAAAAACTATAGTTTTGACTATATGAAACTTTGTTGGCAAAATGATGTCTCTGCTTTTTAATACTCTGTCTAGGGTTGTCATAGCTTTCTAAAATTTAGCCAAAACCTCTATCTCTCTCTGTCTCTGCCTCTTCCTCTCTCTCTAAAAGAAAGCCAAGAAGATGAATGGATAAGAAAGTTGTGGTATATATACACAATGGAATATTACTCAGCCATTAAAATAATACATTTGAATCAGTTCTAATGAGGTGAATGAAACTGGAGCCTATTATATAGAGTGAAGTAAGTCAGAANAGTTCAGTTCAGTCGCTCAGTTGTGTCCGACTCTTTGCAACCCCATGAACCTCAGCATGCCAGGCCTCCCTGTCCATCGCCAACTCCTGGAGTCCACCCAAACCCATGTCCACTGAGTCAGTGATGCCATCCAACCATTTCATCCTTTGTCGTCCCCTTCTCCTCCTGCCCTCAGTCTTTCCCAGCATCAGGGTCTTTCCAAATGAGTCAGCTCTTCCATCGAGTGGCCAAAGTATTGTAGTTTCACCTTCAACATCAGTCTTTCCAATGAACACTCAGGACTGATCTCCTTTAGGATGGACTGGTTGGATCTCCTCGCAGTCCAAGGGACTCTCGAGAGTCTTCTCTAACACCACAGTTCAAAAGTATCAATTCTTCAGCGTTCAGCTTCCTTTATATAGTCCAACTCTCACATCCATACATGACCCCTGGAAAAACCATAGCCTTGACTAGACAGGCCTTTGTTGGCAAAGTAATGTCTCTGCCTTTTAATATGCTGTCTAGGTTGGTCATAACTTTCCTTCCAAGGAGTAAGTGTCTTTTAATTTCATGGCTGCACTCACCATCTGCAGTGATCTTGGAGCCCCTCAAAACAAAGTCAGCCACTGCTTCCACTGTTTCCCCATCTATTTGCCATGATCTTAGTTTTCTGAATGTTGAGCTTTAAGCCAACTTCTTCACTCTCCTCTTTCACTTTCATCAATAGGGTCTTTAGTTCCTCTTCACTTTCTGCCATAAGGGTGGTGTTATCTTGGGAACCAAGAAAAAGAAGGAAGTCCTCCAAGGCATTGTCCTCAGAAAGACAAAAGAGGAGAGAAAACTGGCCACAGGAGCTATAAGGTCAAATGCTTTCAGAAGAGATGGGGAGATTCCTAAGATGGCACCCACTGGTGATGTCTTTTCCTTGCTAGTGCAAACAAATGAATTCTGCACCCAGGACTGTGTTGATCACATCTTCAAAATGCCTCCAGAGATCAAGGAAAGAGCATCCATATAAGACCACAGGTGAAAGGATGCTTGACTACCAAGCACAGTATCTATTTAATGGGGGGGGGGGGGGGGAAACTGTGCAGACCAAAAGGCTAAGCCCCGATTCTGTCCCGACAGCTCAGAGCTAACAAATCAATTCAATCCAAATACTTGTGAAACATCTGCTGTGGGGTTTTAATCAGAAACCTTTACCTGAACAGTTGCAACCTTCACCATCTCCAAGCCTCATCAGAGAGAAGAGCACAAGCATTTGAGTGTTTTTGAAGAGGAGGTGAGGTTTTTATAAGAAGTAACCCAACTCCAATTTCTTGGTACCGGGAAAGGAGAACCAACCAGCCCACACCTGGCAGAGCTTCTCATCTTGGGCACTGGTGGTGGGCAGCAGTCTCCACAGCAAGAGCCTACAAAACCCCAAAAGATGCTGCAGAGAAACAAGCAAATTGCACAAACCTGCTTGACATGCTGTGTGATTAAGGCTGAGCCACTATCAAGGTCTGTTCTTACAGAAGGTTTTCGTTTAGAGTATCCTCACACATCCCCAGTGCCAGACAAGTGTGGAAATTATGTTCCCATACAACTTACACAATGCTTCCCAGGTATTCCCAAGTATTCGCCTGCCCATGCAGGAGAGGCAGGAGACCCAGGTTCAGTTCCTGGGTTGGGAAGATCCCCTGGAGGAGGAAATGG
Source organism: Neotragus pygmaeus (assembly GCA_006410875.1). Taxonomy (NCBI): domain Eukaryota; kingdom Metazoa; phylum Chordata; class Mammalia; order Artiodactyla; family Bovidae; genus Neotragus; species Neotragus pygmaeus. The sequence goes on along the minus strand of SJYV01018097.1, from coordinate 3,164,628 downwards.
CAACCCACTCCAGTGTTCTTGCCTGAAAAGTTCCACGGAGAGAAAAGCCTGGCAGGCTACAGTCCCATGGGGTCACAGTCAAACACGACTGACTGATGGAGCACACACAACTCACACATGACCTTGAACATCTAATACTGGCAACTGTAACATGCAGCTGTGGAGATCACACAGTGCTGACCCACGAGATGCACTTGGGGCTGATATTCAACTGGGCTCCTCTCATTAGGCCATGTCCCTCAGTGTGGGACTGTGTCCCTAGAAGGGGGTGTGCACTTTTTCCCCCACAAATATGTTCTGTGGTCTAGTAAGAGTATTGATTTTTTTAAAAAAAAGAAGAAAAAGTAAAACTCAATAGCATGTTGCAAGTAAAACCCAGTGACTTAGTAAGATGTATCATATCACTTCTAGTTATCTGGTCTAATTAGAAAAAAATACTCACTAGGTACTTTAAAAAATACAGTACCCTTTTGGCATTAGCAAGGATAACTCCAAGGAGCTGTATTATTCAAACAGTTTTCTATTTCAAAATACACAGGTAGTGAGAAGTAACAAATTATTACATTTCCACTAAATGCACAGACACAACAAGTTAATTAAGAAAACACTGAAGCAGCTTTTCCCAAATGGTCCTCTGCTTCCCCAGGGAAAAAGGATTTCCTTGTAAGGAATTCCCCCATCTGATGGTAGAGCCACCTTGTATGGGTAAGTAATGATATTTTAAACTTTTAACCACTGAACTCACTTCTCATTTCCTTTCACAATGGGAAGTGAATGTGATGAGGGGCAGAAGTCCCCTTGGAACACAAAAGGCATTTTTTTCAAGAGCTTCTAAAATCCCATTTCAGTGATACAGCTGTATCTCCATGCTTAAACAAAAGTTAAAAATAAGAATAATAATTAAAGTGTGAGTTAGACTGGAAAAACCACCTACCATCTGTGATTCCCACTATGGCAGGGAGCTGATTAAGTAGCCAGCTGTCAATCACTCTTGTCTCAGCAATCCTGTGACTAAGATGTGGGCTGGTGTTCTGATGAATGAATTTAACGTCCTTAAATGAAGCTAAATCAGGGTACTGATACTAATGGGGCCAAAGGTAGGAGTGGGTCAAAGGAGTACCGGATAAAAATCTAAATATTATCTCTGGCAGGCAAGGTCTCCTCGTAGTTGAAAATACCTGAAAAATTTCCAGGAAACCTGAGGTCTTTGGATCCATATTAAAAAGGAATAAACTGGAGACTAGACTCACAAAGTCAGTATCAATGCAAACAAGCCTATTACACTGAGTCAACAACTTCACCTGTAAAATGGGGACAGGAAAGAGCTACCTAATGGTGTGCTATCGAGATAAAGTTATGTAACATACATAAATATTTTAACAATGCCTGTACCTAAGAGACCTTGATTAATATCAATGGAAATAAAAGAATGGCTACCTGTTTATTTTATCTTTTGACCCACTGAGCTAGTCAAACATTTTCTTAACTATCACCACCTCCACTTAGGGATGAACTACCTATGAGTAGGGCTTTCCTATTGTGTAGCTCGATGCTCCCAACAACTTCGTGAGGCAGCAGTGATTACACCTATTTTAAAGGTAATAAGACCGAAACTCAGTTCACACTCTCAGAGGCTTAGCATAAAGGTCTTTCACTGTAACAGCCTATTCCCTGCTTACTTATCCCACACTAGGATACAGGTTTTTGGCTCTACAAAAATCTCACTCTTCAGCTGACTACAGGAACTCAAAATTTACAGTTATCCAATCCAGAGACCAGTACTAATGAAATTAATTGCTGTTAAATATTTGTGAGCCACATAAATGAGTGACTAAAGCCAAAGAAAGACACTTTGGCATAAGCTGGCCATGGCTGAGCCACATGGAATCCAAGAAACAAACAAACAATCAAAAAAGGGAGGAAAAAAAAAGACACCTTCTTTCCTGCTCTAAGAAGATGAGGGAAAACATTTTTCTTGATTTCAACAATATTTCTTATAGAGAGAAATTTTCTAATCTAACAGACAAACCACAAGTTCAAACTAGTTAACCCTTTGCCCCAAGATGCCCTTCCCTCAGTAGCTTGCCTGTGTGCCTTTGCTCAGCGCACTCTCATGAAAAACTTTAAGAGTCAGGTTCTGCAGTCTCCACATTTTGGATAGAGACTGAGGCTCAGAGGAGGTGAGTGGTTTTATCAGTCAGAGTCGGGCTGCTCCAAACAGATAAAACAAGCTGATGCGCCACATCAAAGTCACTGGGAGGGCTGGAAGTGTGGACTCCAGGAAGACACACGGAATGACTCATGAGGCGTGCTGCTACTTCTGCCACCATTAGGAAGACAGAAAGTCAGGAAGCCACTGACAGAGCCATTGATATGAGAAACATATCACCAGGATAGTGAACAGGGTTCAGAAAGCTGCTATCATCAACATCTCTGAATTTATAAGAAAACCATACCAGCCAAGAAATAGGCTCCTCATGCTTTGCTTTTCAATGATCCTGAAGTTAGAGACTGGATGCTGAAACACTGCTGCCGAAAAGCCCAATGTGTCCACCAATGTTCTAGCCAGCAGAAACTGGAGAACAGAAGATAGCCTCATCACAAAGTTCAATATCAAAACCCATATAATCCAATTAAAAAAATAGAAAAGGACCTGAACAGACATTTTTCCAAAGAAGACATGCAAATGGCCAAACAGGTACATTAACAGGTGTTCAACATCACTAATAATCAAGGAAATATAATAAAAATCACAGAGATGTATCAACCTACACCTAACATACATACATTACTATGTACAAAACCAACAAGGACCTACTGCATAGCACAGGAACTGTACTTAATACTTTATAATAACCAATAAAGGAAAATAATTTGAAAAAATAGGTATATGTGTATGTATAACAATCACTTTACTGTATACCCAACACTAACACAATACTGCAAATCAACTGTATCTCCACTAAAAACAACAAAGAAAGCATCAAAATGGAAAAAGAAAACAACCTAACCTTAACTCTAACCAAAAAAAAAAAAAAAAAAAAAAAAAAA
>SJYV01018097.1:3041109-3155304 GCA_006410875.1 Neotragus pygmaeus | reverse complement strand
ATATATATATATATATATATATATATATATATATGTATGTACACATATATGTACTTGTATACATACAACACACATACAATAGAATATTATTCAACTATAAAATAGAATGAAATATTACCATTTGCAACAACATGGACAGACCTTGAGGATGTTATGCTGAATGTCATATAGAGAAAGACAAATATCATATGGTCATATTTATATGTGGAATTTTCTTTTAAAAGGCATCAGTGTTATAGAGGACAACATATTTGTGGCTCAGCAGTGAGGCATTTGCCTGCCAGTGCAGGACACATAGGAGATGAGGGCTTGATCCTTGGGTCAGGAGGATCCCCTGGGGGAGGAAATGATGACTCATCCCAGTATTATTGTTTGGAGAATCCCATGGACAAAGGAGCCTGGTGGGCTAAAGTCCATGGACTATCAAAGAGTTAGACATGACTCAGCACACACACATGTCAATTATATCTCAATAGAACATTTAAAGAAAGAAGAAGGCACAGACAGCTTAAGGAAGCAGACTAGCATCACAGAACAAAGAAGCTACAAAGCCATACTTCAAGCCCATCTTTCAATAGGAAGATGATGATATAGACCAGCCCATGGAATTGCCTCTCTGAAATCTAGTAAAAAGGCTACAGGAGAAACTGACACAAAATAGCAGAAGTGGTTTAGAGACAGTTGGTTAGTTGGTTCAGTCGCTCAGTTGTGTCTGACTCTTTGTGACCCCATGGACCGCAGCACATCAGGCCTCCCTGTCCATCACCATCTCCTGGAGCTTGCTCAAACTCATGTCCACTGAGTCAGTGATGCCATCCAGCCATCTCATCCTCCATCATCCCCTTCCCATCCTTCCTTCAATCTTTCCCAGCAGCAGGGTCTTTTCCAATGAGTCAGTTCTTCACATCAGGTGGCCAAAGTATTGGACTTTCAAACAAGTGCTGACAAGTTTGAGTGTAGTTGACATAAGCTACTTTTAATTCATGCCTAGAATCCCCTTTTAGGAGGCCATGCCTTCTTCCAGAATGTTGAAGCATACATGAACATGTATTGAATGAGGAGTGCCCACAGAACAGGATGCCCTGTTACTGCACCACCATGGTGGCAAAGAAAAGAAGGAACTGGGGGGCTGTCAGCCAGCACAGAGTCCAGGGTTCCACAGCCCTGAGCAGCAGCTGAGTAGCCATGGACCTTGAGATGCAACCCAGCCTTTTGCCCGGACCATACAAGCCAGGAAGTAAGTGAAGCTGATCAGATACACTTTCTGGTGTCTGCTACTGTGGGGCCCCAGGAAGACAGTGGTCGCCTGAAATGGCTTCTGATTGCCAGGAGGGGCTTTAAGAGCAGGCAACAGCTTCTGAAGCTCTTGACAGGCATGAGATGCTCTGTGTGTGTGTGCTTCATCGCTCAGTTGTGGCCAGCTCTTTGTGACCTCATGGACTGCAGCCTGCCAGGCTCCTCTGTCCATCCAGTTCTCTAGGCAAGAATGCTTGAATGGGTTGCCGTGCCCTTCTGCAGGGGATCTTCCCAACCTAGGGATTGAACCCAGGTCTCCCGCACTGCTGGTGGATTCTTTACTGTCTGAGCCACCTGAGAAGCCCAGAGAGGCATTTCTATGGGCTGGTCTACTAGTGCACAGCACAGCTTCATACCGAAACTGACCTGGGTTTAAATTATATCTTGCTGCTTTTTTTCCCCTGTGATCCTGGGCTTGTTACTTCACCTTGCTGGGCCTTATTTACCTAACTTTGAGGTAAGGAATAGTCATGGCCATCTTGAGATGAGAATTAAATGAGAGAAAAATGGCAAACCCCATGACATACCCATGATAGATAATAAATGGTGGAAATGGTAAAAAAAAAAAAAAAAAAAGAAAGAAAATGGTTGTCTATTGATAGATATTTTTCTCAGCCAGTCATAAACACTTAGTATATCTCTTTCTGTCTTTAAGAACTACCCAGAAAATTTTCTATCAGAATTATTATTCAAATGTTTTTGGTTGAAAAGTTTTAACTTTGTTTTAAACTAGTGGAATAAACATTGGCTGAACAAAACAAAGACAGTAAAAACACTTATTCACTATGATCAAGAAACACATTAGGAATTTTGAAACATCCTCAGAAATTCTAAACATGCAGGTGACCACATTAAGGTGAGGAAGATTATGCTGTGAAAGTGCTGCACTCAATATGCCAGCAAATTTGGAAAACTCANTGTTTTTGAAGCCAATGATCTGCTTTGCTGGTTGCCTGAAGTCCTCTGCCAGCCTTCAGAAGTTGTTTTGTGGAATTTACTCAGCGTTGGATTGTTCTTTTGATGAAATTGTGTGGGAGAAAGTGGTCTCCCGTCTTATTCCTCCGCCATCTTCCCGCCCTCCCCCCAGGGCATGTCTTTATAAGACGTGTATGGATTTTTCTGCCCACAGGCAGTTTTCAAACAACACACAAATAGAAAAAAAACCAACATGCTCCCAATCAAGAGAAAAACCAAGAGGTCTCAAGAATTGCTCTGAACCCAAATGCAACACAGTGAAGGAAGACTTGAAAAGCTACAAAGGTAGTTATCTTAAAACTCTGCCACAACTCCCCACCTACATGGTCTTTTACACATTGCTTTGCCTTCAATCTGTACAGCATGAGCTTTCTGTACCCCACCAGGAGGAGATGAGAACACCCAGTATGTTTCACCCTTGTCTATGATGAGGCATCATGATATTTTTTTAAGTTATTTTTAAAAAAATAGAAACTAACATAGAAAAATAGAAACTAGAAATATAATATTGCAAGTCAATGATACTGTGATTTAAATATTTAAAAAATCATTTCCAAAAGGGTAGTTTAAAACACTGAATCTCATTGCTTTAATGTGGATATCTTTAAGTNTTTTTAAAAAATAGAAACTAACATAGAAAAATAGAAACTAGAAATATAATATTGCAAGTCAATGATACTGTGATTTAAATATTTAAAAAATCATTTCCAAAAGGATAGTTTAAAACACTGAATCTCATTGCTTTAATGTGGATATCTTTAAGTTGCTTAAAACATAATTTCAGTATCATTTTCAAGCTAAAAAAAAAAAAACTGTGGGGGGCGGGGGGTGTGTGATAACTGAAAGCTCTGAAGGAAAGCTAGATGGAATCTTCAATGTCTGGCATAATGAAAAATTAAGAGCTGCTACTTCTGTTTGGCCAAGAGTCAATCCAGGTTGCCCCTGGGAAGTTCTTTCTTACTGCTATTCTTACTCCTGAGCTAACATGAATAATAGCAATACCTTGCATCTGCCTTACAATTTACAAAGTGCATTCCTCAATTATCTTTACAAAAATTCTGTATGATATACAAGACAGATGTCTCTCTTCTCCAGGTGACATTCAAGAAACTGAGATTCCCTCAGTCTCTCAATTATTAAGTAAAAAAGACTGCACCAGGACCTGTGTTGCCAATGGCCTGCTGAAAGCTCTCTCTCCACCATGCCATATTTCTATATTTCACACCAAGTGAAAGCACAGTAAGTTCCACACACAATTCACCATTTTTTTAAAAAAAGCAAAAAAGAAAAAAAAAATCCCAGTTTTTCTAATGCTAATCCTCTTCCCCCACCTTCATGGACTCTCAACTCCAACTAAAATTACCTTCCTGTAACTTCAAGGCTACACTCAGCTGAGTATGTTTGGTTTCTATGAGCTTTAACAAAAGTGACAATTATTACATTGAAATTCTATTTTGAGGTTTATTATGAATGTTGGTTTCAAAAAAATTCTTAATTAAGAAGTGTTAGAAAACACAACTCTCACTCAACTGTCAGGAGACACAATACCAAGGGACTGTTTCTGTTCCTCGTTTTCCCCAGTCTCAGGGACACAATCTAAAGTGAATTAAATTCAGTGATCTCCTAAGGCCAAGTTTCTACAACACAAACGCCAAGGGCACAGAATGACTTGAGGATAAATTTTAGGTCCAGCATTTTATCATTCTGCCCTAGACCCCAGAGTTAACCTGCACGGAGAGACTATGTAGCTTGAACAGTAATTCACCCTCCCCAGGTTCTTCTAGCCTAAATCAGGATCCAGTGATCCAGCCAACAGCTATTTACTGTCTGTCTGCATTGAGCGAGGTGCTGGGGGGTACAATGAATAAGACAGATGCTGTTCCTGTTCTCTAGAGATGTCATACTAGAGAGAAAACAAGCAACAGGCAGATACACAAACACAGTTGTAATTGGTCATACGGGCTTTAAAGGAGATAACCAGGGGTGCTAAAGGAACCTAACGAAGGGAACTTCTTTGGTTATGGTGTCCAAGCCATGGCTCCCTGGGGAGGTGAGTCACTGACAGAACTGCCTCAAAGAGCATCCCTTCCTTGACCCATACTCACCTCACTCTATATTCCTTCCCTTAGCAGTTGACGAATGAACAGGTAAAAGACCAAAGAGACCATGGTGGGATAGTACCAGGGTTACCAAAAGGTCCTGCTATAGAGATCTGTCATAAAGGGCTATTCCAGTCTAAAATAAAATCAACACAGAAGAACCAGGAACTCCAACTGGTGAAAAATAGCCTCTTTATATTCCATTAAGGAATCGTTTCTCTGAGATGACAAGAGGTATATTGCCAATAAATCTACAATTCTGTTTCCAATTAATGCAGACTTATAATATTCTAAGCTGTTATTAGATTTCAATTAATAACCTGTGATGCCTCATTAATGCAAATATGCTCCTAGTGGTGCTAAACCTTCATTAAGTGAAATGGGTCCAATGACATGACTGTTTCATATGATAATGGAACTATGATTAAAAGGCACAATTAATCATCTTCAGCTATGAAATGATCTCTATGACAGTTTACTTATTCCTATACGAAACATTTGCTTCTTCCAAAAAGCCAATTTATATTTAAACTATTCAGTGGCAAAGAAAAAAGGAGAAACATCACCCTGAAATATCTCTAATAGTGGCACAGAATCCCAGAAACAAGTCAGGTTCTTCAAAAATAAGACGGGTCATAGAGCTGGCACCATACTCCACTTCACGTAATATGTTGTGTAAAAGTATAAAGTGTAAGCTGCAAATCTCAGTCCTACAGCTGAATGGCGGTGCTTTATAGTTCTGTGTACTTTTCCATTCCTTAAGCGCTGAATCCCTCCAGATGCAGCTTCAAGCTGGTCACAGATCCTGAGTCAAATGTGGCAAAAGCAGGACATTTTCCCAACCCCCACCTCCTCCCCCACTCCACAGGGGAAGTTAGACACAGAGCAAAATCGCCTGCAACAGATTCCGTGATTCCTTCCCACCCAGCATCCTTTCCCAATTCTGACAATAACGTTTGGTTTTGCCTTTGCAGAACTGCTCCTCTTTTATTCCTGTGTGGTCCTAGTTAGGTGGTCAAACACAACTCTTTTCTCATGCAAGCAGCGAGGAGAGTCATGAATCAGCCTGACCCATCAAAATCCCCCAACACTCAGCAGGGTAACTGATCCAGGGGTGGGCATCTGAACCCAACACAGCCTCTCGGGTCCTTCTTTGGATTGCTTCACCATAACTCATAACATGGATCACTGTCACTCTATGTGTTAGCTTTGGTCTGTTGTTTGTGAGTTTTGTGGAATCCCAGAAATAAAAGGTAAGCAATTTAATAGAGGTACGTGTCCTATCCCAGTAAACACCTGGGTAAAGCCCATCCCCTGTTATTCTTCCTCTCTGTTACTTATGGCCAAGAGATATCAAGTGTGCAAAAGCCATATGTTTCTCCCTCTGAAGTAAAGAAAATCTTTAAGAATTCGTTGAGATTTCTTTTTAATTGTTGCTTAGTAACCATCTCAAGATTAGAACTATTTTCTAGCTTAAGAAAATAACATTATAAAAAAGAACGTTTCGATATTTAAAATTAACAAACTGTCTTAAAATGAGTTGTTTAAAAACTCAGTTATTACAGTAGTCTGACATCAGATACACAATCCTAAAAATTAAAAATAACACAAAAGCTTTAAGGATTCTTACAAAACTGTCAGTCCATCCCTTTTCAATATTTTGTACAATACTGCACACATTATGACTCTTTCCCCTAAGTAATGAAAGTAATATTGGGCCTTAATTAATGTCCATTAAAATGCTAGAAAAACTACACTTCTTTGATATATAGTTACGTATCAGATATGTAAGACACAAGCATTAGATATGGATTAGATATGGCACTATGTAAGACACGAGCATTAGATATGGCACCATGATTAAAATGTATGTGTATATTTAAATAGCTATCCCTTATTAAGAAATAAATATTGATGTATAAAGTGTACACGGTACAGAAATGGTATCAATGCATATGCCAACAATGACTGATGGAGCGCAGCACTGAGGATCGTAAGGTGGCCTGGGTACTTGGTTGAAAGGAACACTGAGTGATTAGTCATGCCTGCAAAGGATGTAAGATTCAAAGTGGTCGCAGGCATACCAAGCGTCTTTTTAATCCTGTGCAGCATGGAAAAGTCCAGCTTTTCTGCCAGAAGCTGCTTGACCTTTGTGAAGTCCCGATTCTCCGGGTCTTGGTGTACTCATCTTTAAAATGAGGGTTTTGATTAGATGACCTCTGAGGTCCCTTTCAGTTTGAACAGTCTGTGATATTCTCAGGAAAGAATAATAATAGCCCTTGTATGAGAAGCCAGAGCAGTATGGTATGTGGCCAACTACAGAGGCAGGCAGCAAAGAGAGCCTGCATGTGAGAGCTCAGAAGAAAGGGGAGAAGGAAGGAGGCAAACCTGCAATAATCTGTCCCCTCTTAACCCTGGTGTGGAGAGTAAGGCCCAAAGAGCAAAATATTGCCCCATGAATAAATAGTGCATCCTCTTTCCACTTAAATATTTTCAAAAGTTATTGATAGAATTATTTTGCAAAAGGAATTAATGTCCATGATTAATTTTTTTTTCCCTTTACATACAACATTTCAGATATGTGTGTACCTCACAGAAGGGAATACGTAAGAGCATTAGTCAGGAGGCTCTCAGCTACAGAACCTAGCAAGTCACTAACTCCCCAAACAGGAAGTGCAGGGAGCAGGCAGCAGGCAGCAAACCTCAGTGACTTGCCATGTAATTGGTGGCCTCTGACCTTTTGAGCTCTCTGCTCTATAGACCTGGAGAAGGCTTTGTCCTAAAGCGAGCTTCCCACATGGTGATAAGATGCCTGCCAGGACTAACTGGTGCCCTGGGTTGCCTATTCAATTCCTAAAGCAGACTAGCTTTTCATCCTTAGAAATCCTAGCCCGCTCATCCTTGCTGCTCCATGGCAGCAAGGTTCAGAGCAGGTCATCTTTGAATCAGTATCTGGTGTGATTCATGGAAATACTCCAGGGAGGAAGGAAGGAGAGGGAATGGTGGTACTGGGTGGGTGTGGGGCGGAAGGGAATACAGGGCCCCAGACCTCTGGTCTGACACAGCCCAGCCTCAGTGTGAGAAGCTGGTCTGGCTTGCACAGCCAGGCCATACCGCCCTCCTGCTGGACACAAGCAACCTCATGGAATACCAGCAACTCAGGAAAGGTCACTCTGAGATCAAGTTAAGTTAGATAAGACCCCTTGACAATTTTGTCTGAGCACAGACAGAAACAAGGTTACTGTATGACTCACAAAATACTGAACATTGCCCTCCCTTGGCTGATATGAGTGAAAGCTGCTTCTTCATGAGATAGCTTCAGCCTCTCCCGAGTCTTCCCTCCCCATGGAGAGGATTTATTGAGATACCCAATAATAGAATTGCCCCAAACTTAATGACAGCATGTGACCCAGAATGAACCTCATCCCCACAGACATTCCCTAAATCACCCAAACAAAGCTTAAATCCTTTCTAATACACTCTTACTTAGACACCCCATGGCTCTCCATGGTGTCTGTTCTCTCTCTTATAATCAATAATAAACCCACCTTGTTCCCCTCCAGGTGTGTTCCTGGTGGTCTTTAGCTGGAGGGTATCAGTACTGGCTTAAGACAGTCTTCCAAAAAGTTTTTTTTTTAATCTAAAGAAGCTCTTCAGATACTTTTTTTCCCCTAATCATCCTCAACCTATAATATATTAAAACGACAGATACACTGAATCTCTATTTATTGTATGTACATCTGTCCTGTATACATACAATGAAGCCAATCTTCTCAACACATGCACACACACATTCATGAACCAATTTTCATAGAGTTTAGATAAAATTATGTGTGGGTAGCATGGATGTTAAAAGGTCTGTCACAAAATGTTTAAAAAGCACAAACCCTCTCAGCAACATATCTCTTTAGCACAGTAGTAATAGTAACAGTTAGCATTTCTAAGTGCTTTCAACATACCAGTCACTGCTCTTATGTATCTATTACTTTCTACATGGATTAGGTCTTTTCCCCCATCCAAAAACTTCTCTGATTGGTTCTATAATTATCCCCATTCTGAAGCTGAGAGAACTGAGCCACAAAGCAACCAAGTATTTATTATGCCCAAGTCATGGGTTCATAAACAGTGGAGACCACTGCAGGACGGTACTTCAGACTCCAGGGGACATGCTCTTAGGCTTCAGGATACACTGCCCCTCACTCAGCAACACTTCCATAAATACTTGCTAAACACTGTGAACAAACACACGAGCCAATATGCAGTGCAATTTTCATGACAGTACTTCCAAACACTCATGAATAAGGCAGTGAAAACTGGAGAACATGGGCTAAGAGTTCGAGGTGAGATTGCTGTGATACAGAAAAAAGCACTTTAGTGGAAATCTTTCAGGGGAATATTTCACACTGCACTGCAAATGTTTTGGAAAACGAATCCCATTCTGCGTGTGTGTTTGCTTGACCAGAAAATGGCTTGGTTAAGAAAGGGACCGAGGGGGCTTCCCTGGTGGTCCAGCGATAAAGAATCCGCCTGCCAACGCAGGGGACCCGGTCTGGGAAGATCCCGCACGCTGCAGAGCTAAGCCTGCGCGCCACCACTAGTGACGCACGTGCGCCCGAGAGCCCAGGCGCCACAGCAAGAGAAGCCACGGCACTGAGAAGCCCACCCGCTGCAACTGAGACCGAGCGCAAGGAAAAAAGAAAGGTGAGGGTGGGAGCGGAGGTTGGGTATTTTCTCCCTAAAAATCAGGAACTGAGAAGTGATGATGACATCACACAACCGCCAGAGGTGGCGCAGTTCGCCCTCTCCACCGGCCGCCGCAGCTCCCCTGCGCTCAGCCTCGCCGCCGTGCGCCCACCGAGCCTGTCCTCCCCGGGTGCCCCCGCATCGTGCGTGTCTTCTGAGCACTCCTCTCACAGAAGAAACAAGTTAGCACGGTTGGTCTTTTCACAACTGCTTTTTTGTTGCCAACATTGCCAGAGAATTCTAGATCCAAAACAAAACAAAACAAAACAAAACTCCAACAAAAAACCATTTCCCTTATGAGGTCAAGCAAATCACCCCTAGGACTTGGGCTCTCAAGTCAGAGCCTTTAGCGAAGCTGATTTTACACAATCAGATGGGAGGAGGAAAATGGCTTTTGTGATGAGCATCTGCTGTTTTGTTAAAAATGTGGTTAAAGACATTAACAAAAGTGACATTACCAGCTGTTCGAATATCAAGCAGCTTAGCTAAACTGTTTTTTATCAAATGACAACATATGACACCCAAATCAATTCCAAACCAATAACACATTGTTACTTGTAAAACGGAGCTGAGGGCGAGGGAGACGGAGCTCCGGAGCAAGGGAACACAGGAGCGGGAGCAAGAGAAGTTAATTAAAACACAGATTCAAATTTCTCCTGTCGCAGGAATGACAGACAATACGGTGCGGGTCCTTTCCACAAATGTTTTTACCTCTATTTCCAACAAAGCAGAGGAGGACCATCAGCCGTTCCATGTTCTGACACAGAAACACGTGTTTCTTTTGTGACTCGCTCGTCATGGCAGAAAAACACGACAGGGAGGTACCGGCCAGGTGCAGTCTGGCTCGGCCTCTGCCCTTGAGCCACAACCCTCCTGAGGAAAGTGACAGTCAAGAGGGCGGAACTGTCTTGTGCGGCTGCATTCGCCTCCTCTATTTTTATCTGCCCATCATTCTGAATTATCAGGCCATGAGAAAGGTGGCGGGTCTACGGCATTGCCAACTGTGCCGTCCTTATGGCTGAAATGTCTGTGGCAGTTGGCAGGACGAACACCGGCTCAGTCTTTGTCATGGAGCTTTGCGAAAGCAAAAATGCCTGCCACAGACACGTTTTAACTCCTGAATAAATGTTTAGTTTCCATGACTGTGACCAGGGCAGGGCTTGAGTTGTGCCCGGTGCTTAGGATTCCACAAGCATTTCGTATGCACGATTATTAATAATGCAATTCACAAATGCCAAGTCCAGTAACGAGGCCTGAGCTGGGCCCCGCTTCTAAAAGAGTTGAAGCGGTTTAGTCAACAGGAAAGAAGACACATCCGAGGGCATGGTTCCTCCTGGAATGGAAACAAAGGGGCCTGCTCTGGGGAGAGGAAGTTTGCCAGGAACAGAAGGTGCACTGTGCGTGGAGAGTTTCAAGATAGGTAACTCAGGAAGGACCTCTATTGCAGGGGGAGGGGGGCGAGGAATTGTGCCAGAACCAATTGAAGAGGCAGAAATAAGCAAGCAGCTGTGCGCCTCTGTTTCTATTAAATGAAAAGAAGACAGGGCTGAAAGTCACAGTCAGCATATGGAGACACACACAGAGGGATCACCTGGGAAAAGTCAACGTGTATCGTGCAGGCTCCACGGCACCTGCCTCCTCTCAGATCGCACCATGTAGGCACACGGTGGACACGGTCACCCTTAAATCGGCAAAAGTGGAGGATGCGTCTCTGCTGAGAATGGATAAAGGCCACACTGATGACAACAGCAAGAAGAATCTCAGCCTGATGCTGGAAGGAACTTTCAACAGCAAAGGTGCAACACAGCACAGAACTCAGGGAGAAACCATATTAGGGAAGCAAGGGGAGCCCTTCCGAAATGTTAAAGAGTCCAGCTCTGTGAAGAAACAGAGGGATGGCAAGAATGACCTCTTAAAGGTCATTCCAACCTTATTTCTATAGCAAAGAAAAGCTTTTGTGAAGGCACTGGGTTTTAGATTGTCAGTAGAGGAAAGACCATTCTGTAGTTATTTTTCAAAACTATTTTGATTGTCTTCTAGTAACATCTAAGGCAGGTCTTTTCATTTCACTTTTGAAATCAATCTTATATTTTCTACAGTCACCTCCCTAAATCCCCTGGAAATTAAAGGATGAAATTTGGACCAAACACCAGAAAGAGTGGTCAGCAACTTATATTCAAATTTGCTCGTTCATTCCTGGATTCATTTATTTAACCAATTAGAGCTTGGGTTCAAAATTCACTTTCCCTAAGTATGTATGAAAGAGATTCATCATGATTTGCCAATAAATGTGTTTAATAATCAGCTAAAATTTAATCTCTGAATATTCAAAGGTTAAAATAAAAGCAAAGACAGAAAAAAAGAGAGTGAGACTTGCCATGGACTCACACTAGTGGGAACTCTGACTTTCTCTTCTCAGACAGCACTACTTGTTGTAGGCTCCGTATCGCTCAGCTGCCTTCCTAACAGGAAGTTTATGAGGTGTGTTTCATCTTTAGCCTTCTTTTAGATGGGAAACTGTCCAGAGAAGAAATAACAGTTAGTAAGACACGTCTGCATCAGAATCCAGGACTAGCTTCAGAGCTAGTACCTTCGGCCACTATATTGCATTTCTCTCCATTGACTGCTGAAAATACATGTCACAGATAAACTTACTCACCAATGTATTCCTAAGCTAGAATGCTCCCCTGTGGTTCCTTAGCTATTAGGAAACCAGAATTATAATTGGAATTTTCAGCGAAAGTAACTAACTAAACCACAAGATTCTATAAGGTTGCTCTTGTGAGGGAAAGATTCAGGCTCACAACAAAACTGGTCACAGTTTAATAGGGTGAAGAATGCTCTGTCCTTAATTGTGGGACACAGAACTTCAAAAAAATCTACAAAAAGCCTCAGGTTCCTATGCAGTCCTCGTTTTTGATAAGATCCCTTTAGCCTGAGTCAGGACTAAATATCAGAGTGGAAATTTCTGCAGAAGACACAGGACAGGAATTATCTCTCTTACTTTCCACATGGCCTCTACAAGTGAGCATTATAACCCCACATGGAAATGGAGGGTGGGCCAGGTCAAGCAACATGTCCAAACTCAGCCAGGGCATACGAAACAGAGCTGGGATCTCAGCTCAGCTCCAAAACGCGGTTTCTTTTCTGTGGCAACACACGTTGCTGGGTTACTTTCGGAGGCTGGGGGAGGGAGGGTCTGCTTTTACCACGTTCAAGTTCTTGAATTCACCTTAAGCCTCATCTCACATGACAAGCCTGCATGACCCTCTGGAGTCTTCAAGGCTGCTAGTGGCCCATAGCCTCTGCTACCACCCTCCCCTGCCTGCCCGCCATCACATTCAATCTGATCTCTTCGTGTTCACAGTGTCTCATTCAGTTCTTACCAGACTCCATGCCTCTTCCTTGTTCATATGTCCTCCTGTCTAGAACTCTTTCCCACTCATCACCACCACCCTGCTAACTCCTACCCATCCTTCAAAACACCGATAAGGAAGCCTCCTTGTCATTCCAGGCCTGTTTCCCAAGCTCCAGAGCCGTTCTGCAGCCTAGGCGTTACCGCTAGTGGGGCCAGGCAATTCCTTGGTGTGGGGTCTATCCTGTCCAGTGTGGAAGCTTAGCCTGTCAATACAGGAGACATAAGAGATGTGGGTTCGATCCCTAGGTCAGGAAGATCACCCAGAGAAGAAAATGGCAACCCACTTCAGTATTCTCGCCTGGAGAATCCCATGGACAGAGGAGCCTGGCAGGCTACAGTCCATAGGGCTGCAAAGAGTTGGATATGAATGAAGCAACTTAGTACTCACAGAAAGATAGCAGTATTCACAAGATGCTAGAAGCACATACCTCTCAGTTTTAACAACCAAAGAAGTCTCCAGACATTGTCAAAGGACCCTGGGAAGCCAAGTCACTTCCAGCCGAGAGCTTGCCTCACCTTCAGAGCATCGACCTGCACTTATTATGCAGTTATTTGACCCCAGTGCATCCCCATGTACTGGTTTATGTGCTAACATGACCATTTCATGACTTGATGGTGAGTCCCACGAAGGTATGGAAAGTGTTGGCATTTGTTTACCCGTATCACCCACTGTTCAGGGTAGTACCTGGCTCAAGTGGGATTCCAAGAAAAAACAAAGACTTTCTGAATTTGTACCTAGTCGCTTATCATATACTTAAGTCAAAAATCACTGGACAATTGCTGGGCTTCCCTGGTGGTTCAGTGATAAAGAATCCGCCTGCCAACGCAGGAGACACAGGTTCAGTCGCTGGTGCAAAAGGATCTCACATGCCGAGGAGCAAGTATATCCACAGCCGCACCTATCGAGCCTGTGCTCTAGAGCCCAGGAACCACTACTGAAGCCTGCAAGCCCAAGAGCCCTTGTTGCTCTGCAGAGAGAGAGGTGGCCCGCGCACCACAATTAGAGCAGCCCCCACTCGCCGCCACTGGAGGAAAGCAGGAACAAAGATCCAGCAGAGCCAGAATAAAATAACTAAAATTAAAATAGAAACATTTTAAAATGACTGGACAATGCCTGAAGCTTTCTGGAACAGGAAAATAATGCTCCCATATTTGGGCTCTGGGCAGGATGGATATTAGCCAAATGAATATCAGGAGAACTTCCTGCTGAAGGAGTGGGTTGAGGTTATTAACAGGGCTCCTGAGGGCACACAAAGATTACCGAATGACATCCCACCAAAACGTCAGTGGTCTGCTGATTAAAACAAGAGCCTGTTCTGTGCCAAGTGTTCCCATGCAGCCATGGCACTGCTCGGACAGCGTATGGCACACCACACCAACCCGAAAGCACACACCACAACCTGGCATCTCTGCCTCACCATTCCTTGCCTCCCTGATGGAAATGAGGAAATAACAACCTCAGCTGACAGGTTTATTAAGACACAGAAGACATTACAAAAGCCCTTTGACATTATAATCTCTAACGCAGTCAGGGAGAGATGCAGACTTGCCATCATTATTGAAAGTAATTGGTCCAAAAAAAAAAAAAAAGACGCAGAAAAGGAGAGCATTCCTATAAAGCTGTCAAGTTCATTATCTGGTCTACAGGTGCGTTCAGGGATCTTGACTCTGCCTCTGATGGTGTTTGCCAGCTCTGCACGAGTGATCTCCTGCCAGCAGGCTCCACCCCTGCTCTGGGGTAGTTGCAAGGCACACTGCTGGCAGAATTCTGTCTTCACCAAAGTTTCCCTTTGACCAATTACATTGCCATGCTGATTTAACTCTTGAGACACCCCTATTGCTCTGCCATGTTGACACTTCAAACACCAATTTTCTAGGAGAAATAACCCAGAAAAAAACAATCCAGGAGTTTGAAATGCCACACAGGGTCACAAAGCAAAAGCAAGTTTTATTCAGATTGAATTTAAGTGCTTAGCAAGTTTAGTGATCAGAAACCCATTTGGTGATCAGAAACCCATATATTTTCAAGAGTCAGGCGGATAACCAACGAGTTAATTAAGCCAGATGGAAGTGAGAGGGGAGTGGCAGGGACTATGAGACAAGAGAAGGCAGACGACAAGCTCAGTGTTACTAGGAAACCCTGCTGTTTCAAGTAGGCTGATGATGCTCCTGACCTGAGCCGAGAACCATCTCATGCAGAACACATGCTCGTCTAGTCTTGGCTGAATGAATGAATTCCTGTCTGAGGGTCCACCCTGTTATTTCCAGGCCCTGCGTTCCATCACCAGAGAAGGCAATGGCAACCCACTCCAGTGATCTTGCCTGGAGAATCCCAGGGACAGCGGAGCCTGGTGGACTGCTGTCTATGGGGTCACACAGAGTTGGACACGACTGAAGCGACTTAGCAGCAGCAGCAGCAGCAGCACTCCATCACCAGAATACTTTTCATGTACCCACTGATTCACTGAGTGCTGGCAAACTCCAGTGCCTTTAGCACAACTGTTATCTGCAAAGTGTTGAACTTACTTAAGAATTAAAAAAATGAAACCAAAGAGTGAGTGGGAGCCACTGAGGTGTGTAGGGGACACCATTAATGTTACTTCCAGAAATTCAAAGGGCTTATAGCTCATTGTCATGAGTGATTTTATTTCTAACTGGTTATAGGTAGGCATTACTCAGAATAATGTAAGAGACCATACAGTTTTTCAAAAGACTCAGTAGCTTGTCAGGTCTACAAAAATGAAGACAAAGGATATCACATGAGATTATGTTTTACTCAGATAAGGGAAGGAAAAAAAGCACTCCTACACTCTCCTTCTCTCCTTAGAAGTACTCACTTTTACCTCACCATTTACTACTCACAAGGACTAAAATACAAATATAACTATAAATACGCTCAGAAACCATAAAATGTATGTTGGAAAAAATTTCAAACAGTACAGAATAACATAACAAGAAAAATATAGACTCCACACTACTCAGAGGTGGCCTCGGTGCACAATTTCAGGGTGTGTATGACATAAATTGGGCTTCCCTGGTGGCTTAGTGGTAAAGAATCCCCATGCCAAGCAGGAGATGCAAGTTCGACCCCTGGATCAGGAAAATACCCTGGAGAAGGAAATGGCAACCCACTCTAGTATTCTTGCCTGAGAAATCCCATGAACAGAGGAGCTAGGACATGACTTTAGCAACAAAACAACAACAACAAATGACATAAACAGGATCAGACACACACAGAGCAACTACTTTTGCTTCAATATCTTGGGCATCTTTCTATATCTATAAGTACATATCTACTTTGCTCTTACCTACTGCTGTAGAAATCCACATTAAAAGTATCTAAGGTCCATTTAGAGCTTCCCAGGTGGCATTAGTGGTACAGAACTCGCCTGCTAACAGACTTGGGTTCAATCCCTGGGTCAGGAAGATCCCTGAAGGATGTATCAACCCACTCCAGTATTCCTGCCTGGAGAATTCCATGGACAGAGGAGCCTGGTGGGATATAGTCTGTGGGGTAGCAAAGAGTCAGATACAACTGAAGTGACTTAGCATGCACACGTACAAGGTCTATGTATCTCTATACTCATCATGGGAAATCTCCTATCATATGGGCTTTTTCTTATCCCTCCAGGATTATGATACTTAAATCATGAGAATCAAATAGCAGTGGCTGTCATTGTCTGGTTTTTGTCATAAAGATTTGATTTTACTTAATTTGGGCTAATTTAAAAAAAAAAACTTAGAAATGCTGGTGTACGAAGTGGTGAGGAGAGGTAGGAGGTATGAGGAGCATCTCATAGGAGTGTAAGGAAGGAGAAATAGGTTTCTTGAGGAAGGATTTGGAGGGTGAGTTACAAATTTGAAAGGTTCAGACTTCATGCCAATTATTCCAAAGTACACATTGACTACTTTACATACATCATGTAAGAACTGGAAAGTATACTCATCTTTGGTTTCTATTTCAAGTTTGCAGGGATACTTGTCCACAGGATTAGGATTTAGTACTGTGCTAAGCACTGACCAACCTAGATAGTATATTCAAAAGCAGAGACATTAATTTGCCGACTAAGGTCCGTCTAGTCAAGGCTATGGTTTTTCCTGTGGTCATGTATGGATGTGAGAAGTGGACTGTGAAGAAGGCTGAGTGCTGAAGAACTGATGCTTTTGAACTGTGGTGTTGGAGAAGACTCTTGAGAGTCCCTTGGACTGCAAGGAGATCCAACCAGTCCATTCTGAGGGAGATCAACCCTGGGATTTCTTTGGAAGGAATGATGCTAAAGCTGAAGCTCCAGTACTTGGGCCACCTCATGAGAAGAGTTGACTCATTGGAAAAGATTCTGATGCTGGGAGGGATTGGGGGCAGGAGGAGAAGGGGACGACAGAGGAAGAGATGGGTGGATGGCATCACCGACTCGATGGACGTGAGTCTGAGTGAACTCNCTTTTGAACTGTGGTGTTGGAGAAGACTCTTGAGAGTCCCTTGGACTGCAAGGAGATCCAACCAGTCCATTCTGAGGGAGATCAACCCTGGGATTTCTTTGGAAGGAATGATGCTAAAGCTGAAGCTCCAGTACTTGGGCCACCTCATGAGAAGAGTTGACTCATTGGAAAAGATTCTGATGCTGGGAGGGATTGGGGGCAGGAGGAGAAGGGGACGACAGAGGAAGAGATGGGTGGATGGCATCACCGACTCGATGGACGTGAGTCTGAGTGAACTCCGGGAGATGGTGATGGACAGGGAGGCCTGGCGTGCTGCAATTCATGGGGTCGCAAAGAGTTGGACACGACTGAGCGACTGAACTGAACTGAACTGAAGCACTGCCCATGGCCTATGTCATTATTTAATCCTCATTCTTACCCTCAGAATAAGGTACGATTACTCGCCCCAATGTAAAGAAGAGGAAATTAAGGCTCACAGTTACACAAAGATTGGTGAAGCAGCAAAGCTGAACCCAAGCCATCAACCTCAAGACCCTGAACTCAACAAGCATCGCATTTTAGCTCTTCAAAAGCCAGAGATGCCTGGACAGAAAAAAGAAGAAAAGAAAACTGTGAGCCTTCATGTCTTGGGTTTCTCCTCTCAATGTAAAAACAATGCAAAACATACTTTTGTTTTACTTTTGCCGAAGCAAATTTCCATTTTATTTGGCTAGGGGTAGTGAGGATAGTGGCTTAAGACAGTGCCTTATCAGCTTCAATTAACAACAAAGATTTTTCAAAGGGGTGAGAAGCAGAGAGGAAGAGCAGGAAGATCTGTGAAAATGATTTGTCCCTAAGAGAGGTGATTTGTGTCAGTGTGGCCAAGAGGCCAGCACTTTACTCACACTCCTGCGAGACCACCTGCGGCTCTTCTGATACAAACACACCCAGTGCCTTGCATGAGTTAGTCCTGCCTGGGAGACTCCCCTCCCACCCCAGTTTACTCACATGCGGGAGCCTTCACTTGTGCCAGAGTGCTGCTTCTCCTTTCGAAAAAAGTTCTGCTTCTCCTTTCTGCCTCCACTCCCTATCCCATAACCTACTCAGTGTTAGTCTTAATACTTACACGAAAACATTTAAGTAATTTGTGATGGTCACCCTTACTATAAACCCCGTATGTGTCTACAGCTCCTGGTACAATATCAGTACAGGCTCAATAAATATTTGTTGAATGAGAAAATATGATATTTACTAGTCTGAAATGTCTCTTTTGGTGTTCTGATAGGCATTCTAAATCAAAGTGTGTGTATCTCTGTACATACAAATATATATATATATATATNCAGTTTCCAAAGAAAGACAAAATGTCACCCATGCCCTGTGGGGATTTACAGTCTAGTTATGGTTAGATATAACTCATAAAACAGGATTGAATTATGATAACTAATATAATACATATGTATATAAGATAGAAGCATGTAAGAGTTCTAAGGGGTGAACTCCTTTAGAGTTCTAAGAGGAAAGTATACACTGACAACCCAGATTTTTTTTTATTTTTGGATTATTAGCAAAGTTAATGCACAATTGGGCCTATTTTAACCACCAATCTCTCTCTCAATCCCTACTGTTTTCCAAGTGATCATCTCAGTTTCTTTGGTTATGTCATGCCTTCTTCCTAAGATTTCTGGTTTTCTCATGATCAATCTAGCTTTCTAAATCTTCACTCTAAATTCATTCACTGAGTGTAATGAACAACACTGGTATAAGAATATAACTTTATGACAAATAATCATATTAAAAAAACCAATGGATTTTAAACTTCTGTAGCAAATTTGGAAAACTCAGCGGTGGCCACAGGACTGGAAAAGGTCAGTTTTCATTACAGTCCAAAAGAAGGGCAATGCCAAAGAATGTTCAAACTACCACACAATTGCATTCATCTCACACACTAGCAAAGTAAAGCTCAAAATTCTCCAAGCCAGGATTCAACAGTAAATGAACCATGAACTTCCAGATGTTCAAGTTGGATTTAGAAAATGCAGAGGAACTAGAGATCAAATTGGCAACATCCACTGGATCATTCAAAAAGCAAGAGAGTTCCAGAAAAACATCTACTGCTTTATTGGCTATGCCAAAGCCTTTGACTGTGTGGATCACAACAAACAGGAAAATTTTTGAAGAGGTGGGAATACCAGACCACCTGATCTGCCTCCTGAGAAATCTATGCAGGTCAAGAAGCAACAGTTAGAACTGGACATGCAACAACAGACTGGCTCCAAACTGGGAAAGGAGTACGTCAGGGCTGCATATTTGTCACCCTACTTATTAAGCTTATATGCAGAGTACAGCATGAGAAACCCTGGGTTGGATGAAGCACAAGCTGGAATCAAGATTGCTGGGAGAAATATCAATAATCTCAGATAAGCAGATGACACCACCCTTATGGCAGAAAGTGAAGAACTAAAGAGCCTCTTGACGAAAGTGAAAGAGGAGAGTGAAAAAGTTGGCTTGAAACTCAACATTCAAAAAACTAAGATCATGGCATCCAGTCCCATCAGTTCATGGCAAATTGAAAAAAATGGGAACAGTGAGAGATTTTATATTTTTGGGTTCAAAAATCACTGCAGATGTTGACTCCGGCCATGAAATTAAAAGATGCTTACTCCTTGGAAGAAAAGCTATGATCAACCTAGACAGCATATTAAAAAGCAGACACATTACTTTGCTGACAAAGGTCTGTCTAGTCAAATGTATGGTTTTTCCAATAGTCATGTATGGATGTGAGAGTTGGACTATGAAGAAAGCTGAGCACCAAAGAACGGATGCTTTTCAACTGTGGTGTTGGAGAAGACTCTTGAGAGTCCCTTGGACTGCAAGGAGATCCAGCCAGTCCATCCTAAAGATCAGTCCTGAAGACTCATTGGAAAGATTGATGCTGAAGATGAAACTCCAATACTTTGGCCACCTGATGCGAAGAACTGACTCACTGGAAAAGATCCCGATGCTGGCAAAGATTGAAGGCAGGAGGAGAAGGGGACAACAGAGGATGAGATGGCTGGATGGCATCACTGACTCGATGGACATACGTTTGAGTAAACTCTGGGAGTTGCTGATGGATGAGGAAGCCTGTCCATGGGGTCGGAAAGAGTCAGAAATAACTGAGCAACTGAAATGAACTGAATTCAATTTATGATTTCCAGTTAACCACGTAGCAGGAGAACATTAAGAAATGCAAAATATTAAATTTTCATTTTTCTAGGTATAGAAGTGGCTTGTTTATTCTCATGTGTAAGTAGTGATATAAATTTATGCACAATAGCTCTCTTTATGTCTGCTACCCTAGGTAGCTCTCCAGTTCAAAATTCAATTGCACACTTCTTTGATTAATAGTCTTTGTGAATTGGGTATTTGTTGCTTGCTGTGATCAAAAAATCAAGTGCCACTCAAAAATCAACAGAATTTAGAATTGTGGTATCCAATATAATTCCAAGGTTTGAGGTGGTAGGTGGTGTCTAAAAGGTGCACACATTTCAAGTAAGTAGTTTTGGTTATTTAAGAGTGAAATAAAACTGTTATTTTTTCTTTCAGTTTATGTGTATTGTTTTTCAGTCACTAAGTCATGTCTGACTCTTTGTGACCTCATGGACTGCAACATGTCAGGCTTGCCTGTCCTTTACTATCTCTCAGAGTTTGCTCAAACTCATGTCCGTTGAGTTGGTTTTGTATACTGTTTCTCAAGTAACCACTAAATGGGGCATAAATATTTACTAAGTCGTTCAGACCTAACAATAATAAATAGAACTGTTAGGTATTTCTTGGCTATAACAATTTACTAACCACTGACACTTATGAGCCTTTGAAATTTTAAGTCTCTTAGGCTTTGATTTTTATATATAAATAAAATCTGTCTCCTTAAAAACTGTTTCTAAGTCATCCAGTTTATGGTATTCTTGGCCATAGTCTCAGTCTAGATTTACATTAAAACTATTGGCATAGGGTTGCAAATAGAAAGTGATCAATAATTATATTGATATAGCTTTCCTTCTTCGTCTTTCTCTGTTGTTTTACCTCGTTTTTTCTTTCTGTTTTCTGATTCTGCTTACCTCTATTTGCTTTTTTCGTGGTTTTCCATATTTAACAACATGATAAATATATCATGTAGTGTGTGATACCCTCTTCCACATTCTTGGCAGTATGATCTAAATAATGACGATTCAAAAATTGCATACACAGGCAAAACATAAAATAAAAATGCATAATATACACTGACCAGCTAGACACTTGGTTATTTGTATTTATTATATCTGATAGTAGAATAGAGGGTGTGAGTGGGTGCTTAGTTGCTCAGTCATGTCTGGACTATAACCCAACCAGGCTCCCCTGTCTATAGAATTCTCTAAGCAAGAATATTGGAGTATGGCCCCTTAATTTGTGTGCAGTAATTTGAAAAGGGAAGATGATACAGAAAGCAACATCTTCTCATTCTAGGATGGCTAAAAATTGAGGAAAGATCTAGAATCTTGATTTCAGGAAAAATGTTGATATTATCAGTGAAATTTCAAGAGGAAAGGCTTGTAGAATAAGAAAACTAAGAGTGGGGCAAATCACAGAAATAAATATGAAGCTGAAAGCTGAGCTTCCATCTTATTTAGCTTGTCTACTATAGCTAATTAGGAAGTTCAGATAGCTAATACCAAGTCACTGTAGTGTTTTTTAAGGAGGGCAGGATTAGACTTGTGTTTTGTAAAGATCATAAGCAAGGCAGTGAGGGAGCTTGGGACAAAGTAAGCCAAGAAATTGACAGTTTTTACAGAAGTGCAGGACAGAGTTCAAGACCTGAGGAGTATTAGGAGACTCACTCATGAAAATGTATAGGCACTGGTGATTGTTTGGAAGGGGCATAGCAAAGGGAGAAAGAAGGAAAAAGAAATCAAAATACCTCTCAATTGTCTAGCTTGAGTGAACTGGTAGATAATGGTACCAGCTGAGGTCAAGACCAATTATACAGAGTAGAAGTAAGTCTGAAGTGAAAAGATTAAATTTTTTTGGGATTTGTTAAGTTTGAAATCCTTGTTGGACAATTTCAAGATTTTTTTCTCTACTATCAGGTTATCATTAAATTCATGATCAAAGCTACTTTTTCCTTGCCTCACCTCTTCCATCCAGGCATAAAGCAATTTTAGGATCTATGTATTTTGCTGTAGCTATTCAGCTTATGGATTATCATTACCTTACAGTTATGTGATGACAGGAGAGCTAAATATAAAGTGTATGTATACTTTTGTGTACACACTAGCTGTTAATTTTCCTCCTTTTATATTATTGCAGTACTTAGATATAAAAGTCTGTTGCTTTGTTATAAAATATCTGTAATATTTTAGAAATGAAAAGGTACATTAATATGGCTCTTATAGGCAAAATAAAGAAGTGGTGAAAATGAATAAGTGGTGCACACCATGCTTATTTTTGCTTAGGTCTTTTTTTCCCTCTTTGCCTAGAATGCCTTCCTCTGTTTTTGACTTTAAAAGAATCACCCAATCTTGAACATGGAATTCAACCTTAAACACTTCATCTAACTTTTAAAGTGACTGGCAATTAAAAATAAATAAATAAATAAATAAAGTAACTGGCAATGATCGTGTATGTCTCCAGTTTCTTAGAGTATTCTACTCTCCATCACAAAACCAATCATGTTATCACACTTTATATAATATATTCTCTAGTTGCTTCATCTGTCTTAAATTTACCTGGTTAGTCTCTAAATTATTTGGGGACTATTAACATTTTATATTTCTTTTCTTTCTCTCACAGTGTTTAGCACAGTGCTAAATGTACAGTTGGTGTTCAATCAGTGTAACAAACTGATGCTTTGAAATGCAGATTTGTAAAAGAGTTTTGTCAACCTAGATATTTAAGCAGCATGTATAGGAATTTCTAGATATACTCATATCAGTTATGTTTCTAATGAAGATAAAAGATGATAATAAAATTAATTGAAGAGTAGATGAGATAGTACAGAGGTGGCATAAATGTAGTTGAATTCTTTTCAGACCACACAAATTGATAAGGATGAATATCTAATTCATTCTAAAATATAGGAATTAAGCTTCATATTACATTCCATAAAGCTAAATTTCAAAGTTATTGCCCCCTTTTTGCTGTTTATAGTAGTGTTTTCTATAGAGGGTGAAACCCAAACACAAAAATATTTTTAAAAATTGGCCCTAATCTGATCAAGAATTTTAATAAAATCTTCAGAATAATAACAAAAACTTCATTCATAAGAATTTTAATAAAATCTTCAGAATAATAATAAAAACTTCATTCATACTTTTATAATGACTCATACAATAAAAGTTAGGGATAGTCAAGGAATATCATGAAAATGATTTAACTTACTGACCAGGACTAGCCAGGTGAGTAAACTATTCCTTCTGTGTATTGGAACTTTTGAAGCTGTATTAATGGTTTAAGACCATGAAGGTGTCATTTATTAAATGCAACCCTCAAAGTTAAAAAGAGTAAACAGATTTATTTATATATTAGGAAAAAATGCACTTAATGAAGATTTGCTCAGTTGAAAAAAATGTGATTTAGTAATTTCAAAAAATCCAAACCACACTGGCAATTAC
The DNA here is from genome assembly GCA_006410875.1 of Neotragus pygmaeus. Lineage (NCBI taxonomy): Eukaryota > Metazoa > Chordata > Mammalia > Artiodactyla > Bovidae > Neotragus > Neotragus pygmaeus. The sequence continues at coordinate 3,131,722 of SJYV01018097.1, read as the reverse complement.
CAATAACCTTGAAATACCTCCACTGTAATCTCCTTTGAGGCTACAGGCCACTTGTGTTCATATTTTTCTTTCACAGTTTGCTCCGTGTTAGCAGTTGGATTTGAATTCTCAACACGCACTCCATGGCTTGGTTTACCCACCAGATTTTGAACAGATTTTACCATATTCTTTAAATCCTCTGGATAAGGAGTTGGATATCGTTTTAGGTTTATTTCAACCTAGAAGTTTATAAAAAGAAATTTAACATAAAAATACCTTCAGCAAGCATGTTCACAAAACTACTCTATTTTATGCACAGTAGTATAACCAAATGCAATATAGTGAGTGTTGAGCTGTCTGAAAAACTGTGTTGTAGAGTGTTCTTTACACATTCTGCCTCCTAGGGCTTCTCCCCACCCCTGGTCACCCTTCTAGATTAAAAACAATTTTTAGATTTTATCCTGTTTAGACCTACTCTATAAATGGTTGAAATAGCAGTAGGTCAAACACTTAAGTGATTGGTAATCTCTGTAAAATTTAATCAAGTTACTATCAGCTTTATTTATACTTTAGAGGCTATTCTCTGCACTATCGTAATTATTTATAAATAACTTTTGACATTAGAAATATCTTTGAAATATCAATGCAGGTGATGCAATGAGACTCTAAAAGATTTACAAGTAGATTTATCATTTCTTGAAAAAAATGAAGAGTTGACACTATCTATTAATATCATCAAATATGCACCAGCTCTATGTTAATCAGCATGTTACATCAAAAGATAGGTAGCTAAAGCTTGTTAATAACTTAAAGAAACACCTTTAGAGAGGTTTTCATGTTAGCTTTTACCCTAATAAAGTAACATGCATTATAGGTTACATCTTACAATAAAGAGAAAAAAAAAAAACTGAGAACTTTCTCTAAGATAGTCTAGGTAAATATGTAAATTTTGGCTGGTTTTTATTGAGAGATTTATTTCCATTCTTGAATTCATTTTTGGCATATGAATCTCACTTTAGGGAATATATGTTATTAATTATTATTCTTCACATTTATTTAGAGAGAGAAAATAGACATTCCATATAGAATATTCCACCATCAGAGTGCTTAAAATATATTTAAAATGGCATAGATATAAATTATCCAGGCTGATTAAAATGGAGTAGGAGGAAAAACAGGGGCATATTTACTTGGCTTGGTTTATTTTAATAGCCATGTCTTTTTTGCATCTGAGTAGAAGCAACTTTACAAAATGGAATGTGACTGTGGTGAGTATGTGTTGTGGAAAATGTGTGCGAGGGAGGTTTAGAAGTGGGCAAGAACCAACTTTACAAAATGGAATGATTTATGTGACTGTGGTGAGTATGTGTTATTAAAAATATGTGTGAGGGTGGTTTAGGAGTGAGCAGAGGTGGAAGAGGAAGAAGAGAGGGAATGAGAGGTTAAAAGAGAAAAAGGGTGGGGCACACACATCCCCCCATACCTATGTAACACATGGAATGTAAGAAACTATGATAGTGGTATAGATTTGAGGGTTATAAATATGAATTCAAACACTTTTGCTCATCTGCAGTTTGGCAAATCCACCAACTTTGTTACTCTAGTATATTTTCCTGTGGCTCACTGTCCATATTAAATACTGGGGTTAGACTTCATTGAATGATTTTTAACAATCACTTCAGTACTAAAATTAAATTATTTTTTCAATTAATGTTCAGAAAGCTTATGAAAAACCAGTTAATTTTGTTAGTATAAATATCATTGAAATGTGATTTAATCCTTAGTATGCTGAAACAAGGATGAAGTTAATAATATATTGAAATAAATCTATAAAAATATAACCCATGAAAAAAATTAGACTTTACCAAAGAAAAGTATAAGTTGTTAGAGTGTAATATAAGTATTTCTCAGGGTACTTTATAATGCATTCTTAAATAAACAAAAAGAATGATAGCCATGCTAGACAAAGTCCATTGGGATGCATGCATTCTTGGATCTGCTGTTTAAACTGGTATTAGAAATATTAATCACAAATTCAATCTGAGTTTTAAATTATATTATTGAACTTGTTTAAAAATACTTGATATCAGAGGACTAAAAGTCAAAAAACTACATTTATAAAATTTAAATTGTAAAATGATATGCCTAGTGTACCAATTAAGAACACCTTTTAATTTTTAGTAAGTGGTGGTATATGAATGAAAAGTAATTTTCAAATAGGGCATTAAATTAAAATTCTACACATCTTAAAATATCTTCAATGTAAAATTACATTTCTAAACTGAATCAAAGGCAAAATATGGGATGGGACATGTTCTTTCTTAATTGAATTAAATACTTCATTGAATAATGTAATCTAATTTTTGAAGATGCTGTGTCTCTGCTGACCCGATTAGATGACTGTTTTCTTATGGCCAGAGTGCTGAAACTTTCTGGTTATTTTATAAACAAGTTAATGTTATATTTGGTCACATCACTGAATATATTTGGGTACTTTATCTCTGTAAAAATATTTAAATGTGGAAATAGAATAGATTTGCCATGAAGCTAAAGAAGTTTGTTTTAGGGTATGTCACCTTCATGGGCTTTTTCAAAGCCTTATAAGGGGCCCTACTTAGGTATTTACATGGTTATTTTAATATTCTTTTCTTTAAAGAGGCTTCTCTCCAAATTGTGGAAAATCATGAAATCTGGAATTGTTCCACCTATACAAAAAGGTCCTTGCTTCCCATTTGCTAGACTACCAGCAGAATTGACTGGAAGACCTAAATTTTGCCCCCAACTAGCTATAAGCCACAAATCTGACCAGTTTCTATTTGTAAAATAAGTAGATGGAATGATAATATTTAGGATTAATTCAGAACTCAAATAAGATAAATGTGAAAGTTCTTTGAAAATATACAATTTCTATGCAGAGATTAGATACTATTTCTAATATCAGATTTTACTTAGGTATTTTTAAAATATGGAGTCTTTCAGCAATTTAGATCTATTATATATATGTCTAACCATAATATATAACTGGATCTTTTTCAGGTTGTATGCACCAATATCATTTATTCAATATGTGCCAGGCACTATGCAAAGTGTTTTATAAGGATAAATAATTTATTATTAGTTATTACTTTATATAAATAATAAAACATTGTTTACCAAATAGATTTAAATATAAATAATAGTCATAATTAATAACAATTAAAATCTATAATAAATTACATTTCATAACCCATTGTAGTATCTACCCCTATTTTACAGAAGGAAAACAGGGCTTCAGATGGTGTAAGTTGAAGGTCATACAGCTTTAGGTATCAATGCCCAGATTCAAGCTCAGGTTTTTGACACCAAAGCTTATGCTTCATGAGTGTTACTTGGCTCAGAGCTATTCTCTGGTATAGGTGCAGCACATGTTGTACAATCTTGTGGAAGAAATAGTGTAAATCTAAAATGGGAATTTTATGTCAATGTTTAAAACATGAAGTTAATATATTAAAAATGAAAACAATATTTTATAATTCTGTTATGTTGATAACTTCTCTAAAAGCATATTTTATACCCTTCTACAGATTGTTTAGCCTGTTTTCCAACTCATGTGTGATGTGCTTCTGAAATAAATAAACATGATCATAAGTACAATTATATTTATACTTCAGTAAAGCTCAAATAAAAAAGTAGTTTCTTTATATTTCTAAATATATAAGTTATAAATATTCCCTTATTCTAATATGGGACATATGTAATAGGTGGTAAAAATTTGTCAGTTATGTTCTTAGTAAAATATTGTCTATATCACTCACCATAAAGTATTTGCTCATGTTACATATACATTTTATTAAAATGCAAGATTTTTACTGAAATGTTATTTTATCTTAATTTTGAAAAACAGAAGTGTTTCACAACATTATATATATCTTAGACCTTAAAAAAAGTGCAGTAAATGCAAATAGTAGCTGCAAGATGTTGGAGACTCCCAAAGATTTGGCAATGAAGAATTAATGTTAACAGTAAGGGATTTAAAAATGATATCACGAATTCACATAGAAGTATGCTTTTCTTATATAATGATTAAAATATAATTTGATTTGACTGTAAATTCCAGTAAGAGAAATAATAGTTAATGCTTTGGTTGTTAGTTCTTTTAAATATCTTATTCTAGGAATTAATTGGAAGATTTTATAGAAAGGAAACCTATAGTAGTTTCAGTTAGGATTCTCAGCTTGCCTTATATTGTAGAAAGAATATAAGCCACAGAATAAAGAATCTAGTCCACTCTTCTACATTAAGATTTTCTTTTTCATTAAACTCTTAAACACCCCACCTACTGAGATAAGGAAGTCCTATTTGCCAGAATTCCCAGGCCAATCTTCTCTTACAGGAATTCTCATTATCTGTGCCTTCAAATTAAAGGGAAATTGATGTTTCAATAGATGGCCATCTTTGTGCTCAAAATCCACTCTCAGCAAATTTTTCAATTGCAATCTCATGCTGTTCTAAGAATCTAGCTTTAGTTATTCAGTCTCTCCTAGAATTGATATTACAGAAAAATGTGTGTATGTCTGGGGACAATTTAGATTGCATCAGTAGTGTCATCAACATTCTGCCCAACTATTGGTATTCCCACACTTTAAGAGAAAAACCTTGAAAATAAAAACATAAACAAAAATGAAGTACCCAACTCAAAAACCATGCCAGCTATCCCACCCAGTAGGCATCTCATATTGATGTTCCCTCCCCCTCTGACTCTGTTCTTCCCTCCCCACTGCCAATGTCAATGAACAAAAGTTAAATTGGGATCAGACATTGGCAATTGAAAGGTTTCTAGATGATTAACATTTCTTACCCCACATCATGCAGAACATACCCCATAAACCACTGTTCCAAGGTTGCTTCTACATAGGGGGTTCTCCTACCCCAAACACCTAGGCCTACCTGTCTGCCACTTAGAGAGGGAAGAGTGGTAGATTGTGCTGCAACTGGCAATGGAGTACACATGCTCCTTTCCTGCTGGAGGCCACTTATACAACCCCATGCCAGCTGTGGGTCATTCTGGGGGACAGGCATTTCTTGGATCTGCTGATCACACCTGGCCCATGGTGTGCAGCAATCGCCAGACAGTCTGGCAGGTTGGAGAGTAATCCCACGCTGGCCCCTTTCCCAGGGGGCTTGGCAGGAGTGATCCTGTGGGAGAAGGAATCTCCATTTTCTGGGAGAAAGAGGAGCACTGTAGCAAAACTTTCACTTTATCATTTTTCTATTCTCTCTCTCTTTTTTTTTTTTTACATTCTGGGTAATGCATTTAAAACAACCATCAGAAAATTAGTTTTAACTCTGCGTGATAAAACAGTACCAGTGTCACACGAAACCAAAGGGTCTCAATTTCTTCACACAATGCAGCATTCATACTACACTAAGCACACTGTAAGTAGGGCATTATACTCTAGTCCATTTGGAAGTTAATGCCATAGGTTAGCAGTTCCTTTTAAAATTTTATGTAAATTAAAGGTAAGATGAAAATGGTGCTAAATTTAATGTATATGTAATGAGCCAGAAAAGTATAATTTCATGTAAGATTTCAGCATATTCCATTCATCATGCTTCCATGATGATTTATTTAGATGTTTGCTTATATTCTAATTTGGGCAATAACCAATAGCATTGGAAATACTCAATTTAGTCAAAACCAAGTAGTCTGAGATTTTGGAAACATGTATTATTTCCCCAATATATAAAATAAATCAAATACAAATAAACATAGAGAAAATGTACTCTAAAGTATAATGAACCTACTCTCATTATAATCAAACCTGATCACATAACACACAAACAGGGCTTCTAAATAAATGTCTGTTTGCATTTACTATATTTTATGCTTTCTTTGACACATATACCAAAGTATATTAAGTGTACTCTTTTCTTCTTAGAGCTTTTGAATTGTTTTTTTTTTCTTTTTTTAAGAAAGAATTATGTAGTTTTTGACATTCAATGAAGTAAAAGAATGAATCAGAGGTCCAGGATAGAATGCATCATCCATTGGTTCCGGATTTAACATATAAAATCCTTACAAGAAGAACTGAAATGTTCTGAAGGTCTTTTTTCTTGTTTTAGTTAAAAATGTCTCTTTGGTTATTAGACAGCACTAATCAACCATTTAGAAACATTTTTTTTTTTAACCCAAATCTTTAACACAATTGTTATTTTGATTTGGGAATCTATTTTGAGTTCTTTACAATGATACAGGTAGGCTTTGTCAATTACAGTAAGGTTCTATGGTGTGCTGGTTCAAGACAAAAGTTTAGAAAATGTGGGAAAGAGGAGACAGAGAAGAACATGTCACACACTCCAGATCTATTAATAGGATGCATATACAATTACTTAGGTAATTAGTCACCAAAGGTGAGAGCTGTTAGTATCCATGATGGAAAAAGTGCAAAAATAATATAAAAATGATGAGAGATTCAAGATGTTGCCATGATGTTAAGATGAAGACCTGATGTTAATGTAATTCATATAAATTCTGACATTTTCAAATTTATATACTGGAAAAATATAGATTTTAAAATTCTGACCTTGTTACTTAGATTAGTGCCAATAAAGGATTTTTTAAAATATGCTTTAAGATGAAAAATTTTAAGTAATTTTCCTTAAGGGATACTACCTGCTATTAGGCATTCACCTAAGTTTAAGTGAAAAACTTGTTCTCACACTTCAGAAAATTCATAACATCTTCTCAAACATTCCAGAGACGTAGAATCCTTCCAAAATTTTAATGCAATTAATATATCAATCCACTGGCTCTTTCATATATGTGGATTTTGACTTCATACAGTCTGAATGATGCCCTGCCTTGCTCAGTGGTTAAAAAAAGCATTTCAGTGTTTAAAAGATGTAGTAGAAAGATATTAGGTGAAGCCCACTACCCAGACTTTTTGTTAGTTTTGTTTTTTGCTTTCTCTCACCTTGAATCTCTCACGTTGCTATTCTGTAAGATGGGNGATGCCCTGCCTTGCTCAGTGGTTAAAAAAAGCATTTCAGTGTTTAAAAGATGTAGTAGAAAGATATTAGGTGAAGCCCACTACCCAGACTTTTTGTTAGTTTTGTTTTTTGCTTTCTCTCACCTTGAATCTCTCACGTTGCTATTCTGTAAGATGGGGTGGTTATGAAATTTGCTCAGTCAGGATGTTTGCCTCATTCTGAAGCACAGCAGTGCTTCCAAAATCACATCCTGCTATAAAGAAAAGTACCGCCGTGAAACTTGAAGATGTATCTGACCTAGCAGAGGTCAGTCAGTGAGTCCCAAAGTCTATCTGAATAATCACAATGAACAAATAAAAATAATGAGAAGAAAGAGGAAACACAAATTAAAAGGTTCACCTTAACTTTCCCAGCATTTTCATCATCTTCCTTTTTTTCTTCAAATTCAAAGGCAACAGTCATCCGTTGTTGTCTCTGTTCTTCCCATAGTGTGGGGTTAAAGCTGTCACTGTCTGACTGGAAATCTACAGTTAGAGTCCAAAGTGTTACTGTTTTGTTTTGTTTTTTACATTAATTGTTATTTAATAGAACTTAGTATACTATAAAAAATGATGATAGGCACTNAACAGACTTTTGGACTCTGTGGTAGAGGGAGAGGGTGGAATGATTTGGGAGAATGGCCTTGAAACATGTATACTATTATGTAAGAAACAAATCACCAGTCTAGGTTTGATGCAGGATACAGGATGCTTGGGACTGGTGCACTGGGATGACCCAGAGAGATGGTATGGGGTGGGAGTTGGGAGGGGGGTTTAGGATTGGGAACTCATGTACACCTGTGGCAGATTCATATTGATGTATGGAAAAACCAATACAGTATTGTAAAGTAAAACAAAAATAAATAAAAAGTAGTTTACACATTCAAAAAAAAGAATTTGACTACAATTGAAAATGTTCCTCTAGTGTTTAAAAATAATTATCAATTTGCCAAACAAGTAAAAGGTAAATGCCACATTGTTTTGATTTGAAAAGTAAAAACAATGTATTACAGCATGGAAGTACTTTCTTCCCTTCATTATGTTACCATGAATAGGAAAACCTTTTAGAACAATTGGCTCTTTGAAATCTGAGCTACACCAAGTGTGTGTGCTGACAGCAGGCATTTGCAAGTATCCTTGAACTGTGCTTGCACAGGTAATTATAATGGAGAGGCCAGATTTTTAAAAAACAACAATAATGTGCATTACCCTATCTCAGTGGACAGTCATTGCATCTTGCCCATATCAGCTAATAATCAAATGCTCTGTTTGATACATGCTTTCTTCCCATGCCGACCATGTATGCTGGGCCATAATGGATGAGTGAAAACTAGCTTTTCATTGTCATTGTTGAACTCAGTGGACACAGAATAATTTAATCACAGAAACTAAAACTGACAAAATATTTGAACGCATTTATTCCAATCTACTAAGGAAAGAGGTTTCATAGTGTTATGCCTGAGTCATTTAACAGCTTTATAGCAGAAATAGGAGTATAGCCCACATTTTGTATTTTAAGTTCCATAGTTATCTGTAAACTCTTCATTTTAGCTCCTTTTTTCTCCTTTAGTTTCCACAATCAAAGCAACATTTAGAAATTACAAGTTAATGAGGAATTTGACATAAGCATAAGGATGAGAGAATGGTGGAAGTGTGTTTAAGATGAAGGGGAATATAAAGCAATCAAATCATAGGAGAACTGTCAAAATTACAAACCGGGATATAGAAATATAATTCTTAAAGACCTAAAAGTTGCAAAACCATACAGATAAAAAAAAAATGGAACTTGAAAATTAACAGAACAATTAGATGGAAAAGAACTGAATGTATATCTGCATGCTTCTGTTGTTTAAAGAGGACTTACATAGCATTTATTAAAAGCCAGTCACCATTCACTTGCTTGCTTCACATTATCATTCACAAAACCCTTAGAGATACACAAGTGCTATTATTATCTGCATTTTATAGACAAAGTAGGCAGAAAGAAGTTATACAATATTAGTTTCCTTGGGCTTCTATAAAAAGGTACCACAATCTGAAGTCTTAAAGCATCAAATTTTTAATTCTACACATATCACATTTCTGGAAGTCCAAAATCAAGGTGTTAGCAGAGCCATGATCCCTCTGAAACCTTGGAAGAATCCTTCCTTCTGTCTTCATGGATGTTGGTGTTGGCAATTAGTCCTTGGACTTCTTGGCTTACAGATCCATCACTCCAGTCTCTGCTTCTGCCATCATGTGACATGAGGTTAGAAATTCAACACATTTTTTGAGGAAAACTGTTCAACTAAGACCATGTAATTTATTCAGTTTTGTGTTACTAAGAGGAGGACCCAAGACAGTCTTGTTCCAGAGATGATGCTCTTAACTCCTTGCTGAGTCACTTCAGTCGTGTCCGACTCTGTGCGACCCCATAGATGGCAGCCCACCAAGTTCCCCCATCCCTGGGATTCTCCAGGCAAGAACACTGGAATGGGTTGCCATCTCTTTCTCCAATGCATCAAAGTGAAAAGTGAAAGTGAAGTCGCTCAGTCATGTCCGACCCTCAGCGACCCCATGGATTGCAGCCTTCCAGGCTCCTCCATCCATGGGATTTTCCAGGCAAGAGTACTGGAGTAGGGTGCCATTGCTGTCTTTAGATAATTTATTAGGTCATTAGGATTTCATAGAAAGGGGCTATGATTATGCACTGGAGTCCTGCAAAGATGCTGCAGCATTGGGGCTCTAATTAGACCTTAGAAAAGGATTGATTTAATTTAATTGCAGAGGACAGATGGAAGAAGTTCCTAAGTAGATGAGTCAATGAAGAGAGACAGACTAGATGAAAACAACTGAAATAATAAACATAAAGCCTTGAAAGAAAATGCTTTGTTTTAAAAGCCTGTGTTTAGAAAAATGACATATAAAAGGAAAAATAACTTTAACAATAGACCAAAATGAACCCATCCAGTCCATATATATCTCTGTAGTATCCTTAAACCTGCATCATGCTTGTATCTCCAATGCCATTTACTCTAGATAGTTAACTTATAACAATCAGAGCAGTAGTTTTCTTTTCTTTTGAAGGGAGGAGGGTTGAGCATTTTCTACCAAAATAGAAGTAGCATATAATTTAAAATTGATAGGTCTGACTAATGTAGTAGTAAACTGAAAATTTGGATCACTTTCCTACTGTGAGACAAATAAAAAGGGTGGTATATATTTTTTTTAAAATCCTCTAAACAAAACCAAAAATAAACAAATGGTACTACATCAAACTAAAAAGCTTTTGTATAGTGAAGAAAAATATCAACACAGTGAAAGGCCACCTAGTGAATGGGAGAAGATATTTACAAGCCAACATGGACAGAGGACTTGAATAGACAGTTTTCTAAAAAAGACTCAGATGGCAAACAGGCATATGAAAACATGCTCACAATCTGTAATCATCAGACAAATTCAAATTAAAACCACAATGAGATACCAATTCACACCTGTCAGAATGGCTATTATCAGAAAGACATCAAATAATAAGTGTTGATGAGGATCGAGAGAAAAGGATTCTTGATGAGAATGTAAATTGGTGCAACCACCATGAAAAATAGCATGAGGATCCTTCAAAAAATTAAAAATAGACATTTCTGCTTCATTGACTACGCCAAAGCCTTTGACTATGTGGATCACAATAAACTGTGGAAAATTCTGAAAGAGATGGGAATACCAGACCAAATTACCTGCCTCTTGAGAAATCTGTATGCAAGTCAGGAAGCAACACTTAGAACTGGACATGATGAAAATGAAAGAGGAAAGTGAAAAAGGTGACTTAAAGCTCAACATTCAGAAAATTAAGATCATGGCATCTGGTCCCATCACTTCATGGCAAATAGATGGGGAAACAGTGGAAGCAGTGGCTGACTTCATTTTCCTGGGCTCCAAAATCACTGCAGATGGTGACTGCAGCCATGAAATTAAAAGGTGCTTACTCCTTGGAAAGAAAGCTGTGACCAACAAAGACAGCATATTAAAAACCAGAGACATTACTTGCCAACAATGGTCCATTTAGTCAAAGCTATGGTTTTTCCAGTAGTCATGTATGGATGTGAGAGTTGGAATATAAAGAAAGCTGAGGACAGAAGAATTGATGCTTTTGAACTGTGGTGTTGGAGAAGACTCTTGAGAGTCCCTTGGAACGTAAGGAAATCCAACCAGTCTATCCTAAAGGAGATCAGTCCTGGGTGTTCACTGAAATGACTGATGTTGAAGCTGAAACTCCAATACTTTGGCCACCTGATGCAAAGAGCTAACTTACTTGAAAAGACTCTGATTCTGGGAAAGATTGTAGGCAGGAGGAGAAGGCGACGACAGAGGATGAGATTGTTGGATGGCATCACTGACTCAAAGGACTTGAGTTTGAGTGAACTCCAGGTGTTGGTTATGGACAAGGAGGCCTCACTTGCTGCAGTCTATGGGATCACAGAGTAGTACACGACTGAGCGACTAAACTGAATTGAACCGAACCATATGGCCCAACAATTCCACTCCCGGGTATTAATCTGAAAAAACTGAAAACACTAATTTGAAAAGATATATGTCCCCCCAATGTTCATAGCATCATTATTTATAGTAGCCAAGATATGGAAGCAACATAAATATTCATCAATAGATGAATTGATAATGAAGATATGGTGTATATGCATTTATATATAATGGAATATTAGTCATCAGAAAATGAAATTTTGCCATTTACAGAAACACTGATGGACCTAGGGGGTATTGAAGGTGAAAGTGAAAGTGTTAGTCCTTCAGTCGTGTGGAACTCTTTGTGACCCACCAGACTGTAGCCCACCAGACTCCTCTGTCCATGGAATTTTACAGGCAAAACTACTGAGGTGGGTTGCCATTACCTTCTCCAGGGATCTTCCTGACCTGGGGATTGAACCTAGGTCTCCTGCATTGGAAGCAGAACTTTTTTAGGATCTGAGCAACCAGAAAAGCCAAGGACATGTTGCCTCCCCATCAGGGAATCAAGCCCTGGTCTCCCACATAACAGGCAGGAATACTCACCACTATAATGAGAATGGCAGAGGGTATTATGCTAAGTGAAATAAGTCAGACAGAGAGAGAAAAATGCTGTATGGTTTCATGTCTGTGTGGAATTTTAAAAGTAAATAAACAGACCTAACCAAACAGAAACCTAATCATAGATACAGAAAACAGGTGGTTTCCAGAGGAGAGGGGAAGTAGGAGGAGGAGAGAGGGCAAATAAGTGAGGGCAATTAAGATGTATAAGCTTCTAGTTATAAAATGAGTTACGGATATGAAATGTACAGTATAGGGAATATAGTTGATAATTGTGTAATATTTTGTGTATTGACAACAGCTAAACTTATCATAGTGATCACTTTGAAACGTATAAACATATGAAATCATTATGTTATATACCAGGAACATAAAAAGTGAACAAATAAACTCATAGAAAAGAAATCAGATATGTGACAAGTAGTGGTGTGGGGCAGGGGAGGGGGAATTAGACGAAGGTTATCAAAAAGTATAAACTTACAGTTATAAGAAAAATAAGCACTAGAGATGCAATGTACAACATGTTAAACATAATTAACACTGCTGTATATTACAAAGCTGTTGGGAGATTAAATCTTAAAAATACATCACAAGGCAAAAACAAAAAACAAAAACTAAAATTGTCTATCTCTCTATAGGAATTGATAGATGTTCACTTACTATGTTTGAGAATATAGCATCATTATGGATCATTTGAGGTTCAGGATCCAACAAAGTCAGAAGCTGGTTGACCTTGTATTCAAGATAGAGATTCACAAGGGCTGAACTTTGAAAGTAAGATAAAGTGAGACTTTCAAAGCTGTCCTAGCGATTGTATCTCATCTTTGCTTCATCTCAATTCTTTCATACTGTTAATAAAGTTCCATATGGCTCATGTCCATAGCTGCTGCTGTTAACTCACTTCAGTTGTGTTCAACTCTGTGCGACCCCATAAACGGCAGCCCACCAGGCTCCTCTGTCCTTGGGATTCTCCAGGCAAGAACACTGGAGTGAGTTGCCATTCCATTCCATGGAATTTTCCAGACAAGAGTACTAGAATGGGGTGCCATTGCCATCTCTGCATGTCCATAGAAGTTTGCCCAAACAAGCAAGTTCCTTTCTGGAAAAAAACAGCTTTAGTATGATTTTTAAATCATTTTCAGAAGAAATATTTCAAAGATGACCTTAAGCAAATAATAAAAAATAACAAGGGACAAAAATACATCAGAAATCATGAAATTTGTAGTAGAGGCAATCAATAATAACAGACACTTAAGCTCCATATTTGGAACAAATCAGATTCAAATTTTAAAATAACCATGCTTATAGTGTTCAAAGAGATAAAAATTTAAGGCATAACATTTAAACAGGCAATTAGAAAATGTAAAAAATGTAGTTATAAGGCTACAACAATGGCAATTTTAGAATTTATAAGCATAATAAGTCAAATTAAGATGCAATTGGATTAGCTATGGTCAAAAAGGGAATTAAAAATCTGGCATAGTTCTAAAAACATTTTCGAAAATATGTATCAAAACTGTGATAGGTTTAAAAACACTATCCTACCTTTACTAAATTAAAGGTATAAAATAAAGAATAATAAGATGAGAGTCCTAGATGACAAAGAAGGAAGAATGGAGAAGAGCATTTTTTAAGAATATTCCAACACTAAAGAAGAATCTAAAATAATAAACTCAAGAAATACTATCTTATGCATGTTTAAAGTTAATTAAATGTAAACAAAAATATTTTATACTCTTGAAAGTCAAAGAGAAAAACTTTTAAAAAGACTCCACTGACTTCTCAAGAAAAAAAAAAAAAAGGAAGCCCCAAGCAGCTTCATAATATCTTTGAAATGTTAGAAATAAAGGTTTAAGAATGATATGGCAATAAATGATAAAATAAACAATATACTAAATAAATGATATTTATTTAAATAAATAAATGATATTTTAGATAAACAGCTGGAAGAATTTATTACAAATAGACATAATAAATAATAGAAAAAGTTATTTTTCAAGCAGTAAAATAATGTGTCCATATGGATGAAAGCAGCTATAAAAATGTATTAAGAACAATGAAAAGGAAAAACATAGCTAAATCTAATACATATGGGCCTTGGAGTACAAATTAAGCAAGGCAAAGGCTAATAGAGCTTTGCCAAGAGAACCCACTGGTCATAGCAAACACCTTCTTCCAACAACACAAGAGAAGACTCTACACATGGACATCACCAGATGNAAAAAAAAAAAAAGAACTAGTTAAATACAACACATTTTCTGTACAGCTAACCATTTCAATAGAACTGATATAGAAAGTTCCACCTCATGTTCTCTTTGCTCCACCTAAATTATCTAAGTCCCCTACATACAAAATAAGCTTCCTTCTGAGAGTGTATTTGTAAGTCCAATTTGTTTGCAAGTCCAACAAAGTTAGTCTAGGCACTCAACTCTGTGCTGTGCTAAGTCACGTCAGTCATGTCCAACTCTTTGAGATCCCGTGAAGTGTATTCTGAGTCCTCTGTCCGTGGGATTCTCCAGGAAAGAATACTGGAGTAGGTTGCCTGCCCTCCTCCAGGGGATCTTCCTGATCCAGGGATTGAACCCACGTCTCTTACGTCTCCTGCACTGGCAAGTGGATTCTTTACAACTAGCACCACCTCAGAAGCCCAAGTACCCAACTAACTGTACTGTAATAGGCTTATAATACTTTTCACAGAAATAACACATAAAAAGCAAACACAAAATAAAGAAAACACGTTTAGTCATACAGCATATCACCTTGAACAATACAGTATAGCAGCTGGCATGCAAAGGCTGACACTGAGTGAACAGGGAAGAAGTTACTGGCTGGAGGAGGGAAAGAGGTGGGAGACGGTAGAGCTGAAGGATCGCTGCCCATGCTTTTGGTATCACATAGAAGAATCCATCATCAAATCCAAGGTCATGATGATTTTTCCTGTTTTTTCCTCTAATACTTTTATGGTTTTAGATGTTATATTTAGTCATTAATCTACTTTGGATTAATTTTTGTGTGGTGTGTGGTATCAAGGTCCATGCTTATAATCTCTAACCTATATAAAAGGCTATTTCCAAGCCTAACGTAAAGGATATCTTTTGAAAATGAAATCAGCCCCCTGTACAAGAAGCATATATCTGTAAAGAAGCGGGAAAAATTTCTAGTTCTCAGAAAGGATTCTAGGGTTTACATGCTGTTATCAAGGATAATATGTGGCCAACAGACAAGTTCTATTTGGCCGTCAGTATGTGTAAATGTTTTACATTAGTAGCTAATACAAAATGAGAAACTTTTATGTAAGAATTCAGGCTTGCTACTCTCTTTGGAGTAATGGAAGTTCTGGCCTAGTTTTCTGTGTGCTTTGAACCCTTGAAGGAAGAAAGTCTTTTCAGTGTATCACAGACCTCAGAAGGCCTACTTAATTAATTGTTCATTCACTCAATAGGCCCTTGTCAACATTTGGGTTGTAAACTGTGCCTATGAAAAAAGTCATATGTTAGAGCCTGATCAATCTTATAGATCATGTCTGAAGAAAGCCATACAAAGAATGAGTGAAAGTCGCTCAGTCATGTCTGACTCTGTGACCCAAGGACTATACAGTCCATGGGATTCTCCAGGCCAGAATACTGGAGTGGGCAGCCATTCCCTTCTCCAGGGGATCTTCCCAACCCAGGAATCGAACGCAGGTCTCCTGCAGTGCAGGTCAATTCTGTACCAGCTGAGCCACAAGGGAAGCCCAAGAATACTGGAGTGGGTAGCCTATCCCTTCTCCAGCAGATCTTCCTGACCCAGGAATCAAACGGGGGTCTCCTGCATTGCAGGCAGATTCTTTACCAACTGAGCTATCAGGAAAGCCCATACAAAGAGAAATCAAAGGGTAAAAACTGTTGGCCTCTAAGGGTAGGTCCATGAGACAAGTACATTTCTAAGATGAATATGGTGGCAAAGGGACTTCCCTGGTGTCCAGTGGCTAAGACTCCATGCTCCCAACACAGGGGACCCAAGTCAATCCCTGGTCAAGGAATTAGATCCCACATGCTGCAACTAAAAATCCCACGTGCCACATCTAAGACCCAGTGCATCCAAATAAACAAATAAAAATAACTTAAAAAAAAAAAAAGATGGAGGGATAATAGTTTGGTGAAACTCACCAGTAACATTACGGCTCTGCCCTGTCCACCTACAGCTTGTTATGAGGTTCTCTCTGTCACTGTTCTTTGTTGGACCAATTGTTTCCCCTTCACATCTCAATGCAGATGTCACTTCCTCCAGGATGCCTTTCCAAATCCTTCACATCAGGACTAAGGAACCCTCTCACATCCCACTACAATACTGTTCCAGAATGTGCAACATAATTTGGAGAGCTCGGGACAAAATGAAAATCTGGGGCCTCTTGTTTAAAATTCTTAAAAATATCAAGGCAGTGACAGTGGGCATTGAGCCAAGTGGGGGACTCTTGTAAACCTGGGCAGCTACACAGGTCACAGGTCTAGGGCGTAGACCTTTACTTTTCCCCTTCATCACGGCACTCTCTTCTTTTCGTTGCCATTGTCTCCTCTAGCCTTTGAATAACACCAGTAGAAGACACAGTGCCTGGCATGTAGTAAAGTTTAAGAAATAAAGCTTGACTGGCTGAATGAGAGGATGGGGGTGGATAATGATTAAGCCACCATGAAACTCTGAGCTATTGTTCTAACATCCATTGTCAGCTGCTCCACAAATGTTCCTTCAAAGTTTATCTTCTGTAACATTGACACTATGTCAGCCTATCCAGGGAACCCAATAATGCTGCATGTTAATAAAAATCCCTGCCTTTCCCCAAAGAGCTGTTTATTAACATGAAGTTTTAGAACCTAGATAATAAGGGTACAGTACACTGGACGTCTACACAGTAAAACTGTGCAAAGCTAAGCTAGACATATTGCTACATTAAATATAAAACTAATGTTACCTGAGCACCTAAAGAGGAAAATATGAAATTTTGAGTAGGTGAACCTTCTGTTACCAGCTTGGAAATGATCGCCTGGTACTTAGCTTGTGCTATGGGGTATCTCAGGATCTGAGATAATGCCATAATTCGACACATGAACTCTTCCTAGTTCGGTATCTTAGAAACCGAAAGATGTGGAGAGAAGGTGGGAAAAGGTAAAACTAAACAAAAAGATTAAATTAGTTTTACACAATACATTGGCTCCTTGGAAGGTCTAAATAGTAATGTTAGCAAAATTATCAAATATACCCCAGTAAAAAAAGAGAGCAGATAGCAGACAAAATTTTAGTTTATTATATATTCCACAAAGGATGATGAAGACAGGAAATGCACAATTTTTCAGAGGTACAACAGGGTGAAAACCTTCATCTCCTTTAAGAATTAGGGTATCACTTAATGCTAAAAGGAGTTCTTCAAGATGGAACAAAAGGACATTAATTAATAACATGAAAATATATTACACACTGAAAAAGGTATGTACGCAGTAAAATTCAGAATACTCCAGTACAATAGTGTGTTAACTACATTAGTAAAAAGACTAATGAGGAAAAGTATTAAAATAACTGTATCTACAATAATTTGTTAATGAATACACCATATATAAAGAGGTAAACGGTGACATCAAAAACATAAAAGAGAGAGAGTGAAAGAGTAAAGTTTTGTTTGTGATTGAAAGTAAGGTCTTATCAGCATAAAATAGACTGTAACTAACTTACAGTTATATCTATAAGATGCCTTATATAAGCCTAATAATAACCTCAAAGCAAAAACCTGTAGCAGATACACAAAGGATAAAGAGAAGTGAATCAAAACGTACCACTACAGAAAGTCATCAATTCACAATAAAAGGACAGTAAGGAAGGAAGAAAGGAACAGGATAATTACAAAAGAGCTAGAAACAATAAGATGGCATTAGTACAAAACTAGTCAGATCACACCAAGTCATGTTAAAATGCTATGACATTGCTAACTAATAGGAAGAAAGCTGAGCAATCTAACACCATGTAGCAACAAACCAGTACCACTCTGAATAACCAACCAGCCAAAGAGAAAAAGCAAAAAAACAAAAAACCTCAGAACAAATGAAAACAGAATCACAGCACATATCAAGATCTATAGGGTGCTACAAAAGCAGTTCTTTGGGAGAAATTTATAGCAATAAATAAATATAAGAAAATAAAAAAGATCTCAAATAACCTAGCATTACATCCCAAGAACTAAAAAAATTTGAACAGAGTCTGAAGTTAGGAAAAGGAAGGAAATAACAATTAGAGCAGAAATAGACTGAAACCAGACAAACAATAGGGGCAAAGAGAAAAAAACAGAAAACGAACAACCCCCCGCCCCCCCCCCCCCCGCCACACACAGACAAAATCTAAAGCTGTTTTTCAGAAAAGATACAACAAAATTACAAACTTTTAGCTTAGACTAAGAAAAGAAAAAGCAACAGGAGACAATGAGATGTCACCTCATCCCTGTTAGAATGACTATCACCAAAAAAAGACAAGAGACTATGTGTTGGCAAGGATATAGAGAAAAGAGAACCTTTGCGCACTACTGTCAAAAATGTAAACTGGTGTAACCACTGTGGAAAACAGTATGGAAGTTTCTCAAAAAATTAAAAATATAACTACCACATGATGCAGCAATCCCACTTCTGGGTATATAGCAAAGGAAATAAAACCTTGACCTCAAAAAGGCATGAGAGACCCTACATTAAATGCAGCCTTACTTATAATAGCCAAGATAAAGTAACAACTTAAATGTCTATCTTTGGATGAATGGATGATGACGATTTGGTATGTGTAAACACTGAATTATTATTCAGCCATGAGAAAGAAAGAAATCCTGTCATTTATGACAATATGGAAAAACACTGAGGAAATTATGCTAAGTGAAATAAGTCAGACACAGTAAGATACCACTTATATGTGGAATCTAAAACAGCTGATCTCACAGGAGTGTATAAGGGTTGTTGCCAGGGGCTTAGGGACGGGGAAAATGAGGGGATGGTGGACAAAGGATAACAAACTTCCATTATAGTTAACAATATTGTATTCTATACCATGGACGTTGCTAAGAGTAAACTTTAAATGTTCTCATCACACACACACACCAAAAATAGTTATTGTATGAGGTGATGGAGGTGTTCACTAACTCTATTATAATTATTTCACAAATGATGTGTATATGAAATCATCACATTGTAATTTAAACAATTTTACATGTCAATTTATATCTCAACAAAGCTAGGAAAAAACAGGGAATCACCAACAAAGCGGTCACCGACTTAGAAGTCAAAGTATTAATAGGACTCAAAGCAACTAACAGTGGCATACCTTAAAGCTAGCAGAAGCCAGTGGACCTGATGGATGTTAATTACTTGATTCAACTCAGATAAAACACGACTCAGTCTTTAGCAGAGCACCTGAACAGAACCTTCTGTGATAACAGAAACATTCTATATTTGTTCTGTCCAAAATGATAGCCACTAGACATATGTATATCTTGAGTATGAGAAATAGGGCTAATGATACTAAATAAAAAATTTATTTTACTCAATAGTTACCTATTTAGGTTTAAATTTAAATAGTAACATGTGACAAGTAGTTATTATATTGGACAGAGGAGCTTGAGAAAAACAGTGACCTTGACAAAGCCCAGGGGATAATCTCTGTGGACTAGTCAGATATTAACAAGCAAAGAAGTGGAAATACTCTCAAGCAAAACTTAACTGCTTTTCATAAAGACAATCAAAATAGCCTTATGAAAGTGCTGAAATGATAATTCCACAAATTGTGAGGCTTTTTAATGTATAAATAAACATCTGGTAACTGCCACATGGAAAGAGACAATCCTCCAGGCAATCAAGGTGAGGAAAACACAAGGCAAGTAAACCAGAGAGCTCATGGAGAGGCTGGTGGCTGGAGTCCCAGGGATTTGCGAAAGGCTTGAGGCGTCAGCTTTCCCCAGGAGGCTGCCACCTAACAGAGATGAGTATGGGTAGAAGCGAAAAGGAACATTAAGACATTTCACATATTTAGGAAGCTGGTTTAATGTAAAGAGCTGTAGTGATCTTGTGTCACTTGGACATCCAGCTGTGAACTTCTGTGTCAAGTCGTAAAATTGGTTCCTTGGAAATGAGAATCCCTCTTGCTTTCTGAGTCTTCAAACCGCTGGAAGAGAGGTCATGGAAAGAAAATGCGGAAGGCAAAGCAAGAGCAAGCGATCCAAAGGAGAAGGCCAGGAACAGGAAACAAATTAAAAAATAAGATATCAAGAGGCAATGAAAAGTTCGTAAAGAGATGGGATGCTCCCACAGAGATGATGATGAAAAATCAGAAGGGAGAAAGCATGCCCAAGCAGCTCACAAGGACCTCTGTGAACTTAGGTACAAAATCACAAATTACACGCATCCCAGGAACTAGAAAGGCTACACAGAAAACTAAACACTTGCTATTAAATAAAAGGAGGGGGAAATGATACAAGAAGCCAAGACCAAAATAAAAACAAAACAAAGGCTAAAAAAAAATTTTTTTAATTAAAAAAAAAAACAAAGGCTAGGAAACTTGACCTAGAATCTGACAGCAGTGAGTTGCTTAATGAAGAAAAAATTAAAACCCAATAGAGTATTGTAAAGTTGAATTTAAAAATAAATAAATAAATAAATTAAAAAAAAAAAGAAAAAATTAAAATGATTGACGAACGTACTTGCACAATGGACTGAGACAAAACCGAATGTATTAACAGAGATATCTGTAACCCACAGGAATCACTCATAATCAACTGCTCCCTAACTCTGTAGTTTCCAATTAAAAAACACGATGAAACAAAACCTGAAGGATAAGCTATGTTTCTAAATGCAGTCCCTTCACACAGCAGCAGGTCAGAACAGAACAGGCTTACCAGGGCTGGGAAACAGACAAATTCCACCTCACAACACACCATAGAGGAAGGTGTTTATTGAAAGTACAGACTTTAGCACTCATGTTTTGCACCTTGAGATGAGTGATTTTTGAATCACTTCCTAAGGTAATACTATATGACTGTGCATGCAACGATGTCAGCTGAGACATAACTATGCCAAACCTATGACAGCTTCATCTTTCGCAGGTTCAGATCAAGAGCTCTCTTTTGACCAAGGTTTGTTGTTTTTTTTTTTTCTTCCCTAGAAATGATTCCAAGAAAAATAGCATATTTCCTTTGTTGTATCCCAATCACATTTTGGTACAAGTTGGACTGAGTCAGGGCAGTGAATCTGAGAGGAGACACATAATGAAAGTCCCCAAGCATGTTTGGTTGCTAATGTACCACTCAGAGTTAACAGTACCATTCAAGACAGTCTGAGCTATGGGAATGGAGATTAGATTTAGTTTCATAAGTTGTAGCCTTGTAGACTTAGATTTAACATAAAGTGCTCCAATGATCTACTTTACAGAACATCAAAAGGAGACATTTCTACTTAGGAAGAATTTAAGAGAATTGAGGATGGGCAAGGGGTTGATTAGGAGAAGGCAATGGCACCCCACTCCAGTACTCTTGCCTGGAAAATCTCATGGACAGAGGAGCCTGGAAGGCTGGAGTCCATGGGGTCGCTAAGAGTCGAACATGACTGAGTGACTTCACTTTCACTTTTCACTTTCATGCATTGGAGAAGGCAATGGCAACCCAGTGTTCTTGCCTGGAGAATCCCAGGGACAGGGGAGCCTGGTGGGCTGCCGTCTGTGGGGTTGCACAGAGTCAGACATAACTGAAGTGACTTAGCAGCAAGGGATTGATTAGTGCCAAAGATGCAACTGAAGTTTCTGATTCCCACTTGCTTATTAAGTGTACACCACTTGTGGTGAAGTCCATCTTTTCACTTAACAATTGTAAACATCCCAAAAGGGTTACCAGCAGAAAACAATCACTAGTTTAAAAAGCACAGATACGTCAGGCCAAATATACCTCATCAACTCTGAGTTTTATGTACACTTAATTCACAAAGATTTTTTTTTTCCCCCTAAGAAAAAACAAAAACAAAACTCTTCTTCACCATTCTTGTCCCATAAGATGTATCTTGAAGAAAGGCTCTTGCAAATCAAATATGGTAGGGAATTCGGGTTACTAAATTCTCTTTCAGGATATTTACCAAGGAAAGTGCATATTAAAAATTCTGAGAAGTTCCAAAGTAAAGAAATCAGATTTTTCTTCAACATTCTCCCATAGTGTTTTGTCTTGAAGCCACCTTTCCTTTATTCTCTCTATAAAGTCCAATTATTATTGTGTATCTAGAGTACCATGGGAGATTCAGGATATACTGAAGTACCACTGAGATACTTACACTGTAAGACTCTTAAGACATAGTAGGTCTGCAAAGAGAGAGTAGAAGAGGCCAAATATTCCTCAGACTTGGCTGTTTATGGGCAAACAAGAAAGCGATCTACTGAAAACAAGAACAGGAACAAGAAAGATGATCTACACCCCATCTACTGTGTAGTGGGATTACATTTACTGCCGTTCTCAAAGGTGTAAATCATCACCATGATTCTGTGGTTTGTATCAACTTTCTCTTACTTGGAGGAGAGGAAACCAAAGTTCAGGAACGCCAAACAACCCACTCAAGGTCATATGGCCAAGAGATGACCAAGGCAGGTCATATGGCCAAGGCAGGAATCTGAAAGCCTTACACTCCATCTCCTGTCTCACACAAGTATCATCTTTCCGTGGATTACACAGATTTCTATAAAACTAAACATTCTGAAACAGCTGTCCTTTGTGACGTCACATCATTGTTAGTGGCTTCCCTCTGCTCCCAACTGTCCCCTTTAGTATAATGAAGAAAACCATTTAAATGGAAATCCAGCTTGTTCTATGACCTTGTCTTGTTAGAACATGCCAAAGTAAACCAACAGGAGGTGTTTGGAGGACATGCCATTTATTAAAGAATGACATGCCAAGACAAAAAGCTGTAAAAATTAAAATATACTGCTACAGAACCTCAGATATCATTTTGCAGTGCAAGTTTCTTTCAGTTACAAGAAACAGGCAAAAGGATACTTTAGGTTTAAGAAACCCAACAGCAGGAAAAAAGGCAACAGTCTGGCCTAAGGTACAACAAGATTTTAGAACACTAAAGAAATCTGAAGCCATCTTTCATCTCCTTCTGACATCTGAGTCACCCTACACCACTTTCCTTCATGTACTCATCAGTAACTCTCCAGCAAATCTCCATTCTCATACGTGAGACCAAGTCAATTCGAAATAGAATCTGAGCCACAATTCTAAATTCTTTAAGGGAGGGCCCCAACTTTGGTGCCATCTTCCGCAGGGACTCTATACATGGCCAATGGAAAATCTATGAAATGGAATGGGAAAAAGCAATCTCCAAATATGTTGGGGCAGTGCCCGTTACGGCAACCAAGGTAATCTATAGATTTGCCTGCAAGCCTATAAGCCCTTCAATACAAAATGCCCATGGTAATATTCAAGTAATTTTTAACTAGAAAGATCGGGGTGGGAAGGGTGTGAAGTGACTCTAGTTTCAAATGAAAAGTAGAGAAATTTATCATGCTGTAGCAACAAAAATAACTCAATGTATGCTAAGGTTATAAAAAGGAGGAAGGGAAAAACTTTTCACACCTGCAACAGAATCATTAAAACATGACAGGATGGTTGGGGTTTGTCAGAATTAAGGGCTACCTGCTGTTACACATTTCACCCTCATCCTAGTCCCAGCCTTGAAAAGAAAGCTGAAGGAAAGTTCACCGAGACAGTATCAAGCAGAGAATGGATCTGCCAAAGACTATTTTTTTTCTACTCTGGAAGAAATGTTGTGAAGTACTGTTTCTAACAGTTTCGTTTTGATTTTGACTCTTTTTTTTGGTTTTGGGCATTCAAAAGGACATCTGTTTTATTTTTTTAATTCTCTGTTAGAAAAGCAGGGAATATGTTGTAAGAATGCAGAGAGGTTTCAGGTCTGAGTTGGTGTTGGTGTTCTTTGAGAAAAAAAATAATGAACATTTCTTTTTCAGAACCCAAATAAATGACCAAATGTGAAATCTGGAATTCAAGTCTGCATCCAGGCTGACCCAGCATAATGTTCACCATTCCTCTTTAAATGACTAGGTTTCAGGATTAAATACAGAGCATCGAGCATCCGATATTACTTTAGAGTGCACTTACAAAATCTAAAATACTCTACATATTTTAAACAAACTAAGCAACTGCTTCTACTTCATGACCCTAAAATTTCTTCTATTTCCTATTTTAAAATAGGATTTAAAAGAAAAATCACAATCTTTTTAAACTACTGTCAATTAAACTGCCACAGTGACGGAGCTCCTTACAAAGCAACTACATGAAGTAATGAAATAAAGAGCTTTATGAATAAAATAATTAATCTCCATAATGATTCTGCAGATTCCAGATTATCATCTTCATCTNCACAATCTTTTTAAACTACTGTCAATTAAACTGCCACAGTGACGGAGCTCCTTACAAAGCAACTACATGAAGTAATGAAATAAAGAGCTTTATGAATAAAATAATTAATCTCCATAATGATTCTGCAGATTCCAGATTATCATCTTCATCTTAAAGATGGGAAAACGTAGGTTTAGGTAAAGTGACTCCTAAGGGAAATATAGCTAAGAGGCTGAACCATCCCTGTTACCAGTGACATCTTCAGAGCGGAGGAGCAGAGGCTAGGTTGTTGGTAAAGACAGATGATTAAGTACAAAGCCTCTTTGTAATAATGGAAATTAAAAGTCGATACAGTCATGACTTGCTCTCATATTGACCAGTTAAAATGTTTCAAAGCATTCCTGCAGCATTTATTGATGTTAGTTTCTATTTCCATAGCTCTTTATAGCCTATAAAGAATTACCATAGTTTTTCACTCTGACACTATTATACCCTTCATATTTTAATTGGTATTGATTAATTTATTCTGTGTCTCACTCCAAAAGGAACATGACATGTATTCTATTCTTGATACACAACCTTTCATTGTACCCTAGTTTCTCTTACTTTCCTCATATGCATAGGTTTCAGCAACCCAACCCACCACTATGATTAAAAAATTAATAATAATCAGAAACTTCCCTGGTGGTCCAGTGGTTAAGACTCTGTGCTTCCAATGCAGGGTATGTGGGTTCAATTCCTGGTCAGGCCCTAAGATCCCACACACTGTGTGGCACAGCCAAGAAATTAAAATAAGAACAATAAAATATTTTTTAAAATCAGAAATAGGTGAGGGTATAGATAAATGGCAGCCAAAATCCTCAGTGCAAGAGAAATATTTTGTTGCATTGCATTCCTCCAGGCATCCAAGGAAGCATCAACTGTTTTCAGAATATACCTAAAGCCAATAACTCCATGAATGATGGGTTCTGTCACAGTTGCACCTATTTGCAACTTCGGACAGTGTGAGAGAGGCCAGCAGACCGTCCTCATTCATATTTAGATGCATCCAGTCATAATAAGCAAAATCTTGGTTGGCGTTCTTTCTTTCAGAGTGTGAAAATGTTAGTCACTCGGTCATGTCCAATTCTTTGTGACCCCATGGACTGTAGCCTGCCAGGCTCCTCTGTCAATGGGATTCTGCAGGCAAGAATTCTGGAGTGGGTTGCCATGCCCTTTTCCAAGGGGCATCTTCCTGACCCAGGGATTGAACCCAGGTCTCCTGCATTAAAGGTAGATTCTTTATCTTTACCGTCTGGGCCACCAGAAAAGATCTTTTTATAAAACTTGCTCAAAAGAGTCAGTAGGTTATTTATTTTGTTATTCTCTAGGAATGTTGTGGGAGGAGGGGGTATGCATAAAAAGCAGAAAATTCAAATCAAAGAAATTACTGAAGGAAATTTCTCTCTTCTCAAGGAGATCTTATCAAGAACTACCTTCTGGATGCATTTAAGGGAAAAAAGGACAGTCTTTTCTCTCTCGTGGTCTCTCATAGAAAGCATCGTCTTCAACACAACCAATTGAAAAGCAAAATATCTAGAAAAATGGGGAGATAAGCATTGTTGTTTTATTTGGGGTCTGCATCATCACCAACAAGTTTGACTGACATTGTTCTCAATCAAAACAGATAGGCCCCAATACTCCACAAACTTGAACAAAGGGTCCACAGACCCCCTGAGGACTTTTCAATGAACATTTCAAAGGCTCAAATGTCCAATGTTCCACTCACTGTTTTCAAAAACTGACAATGTCTTAGTTGTAAAACAGTGATTAAATGATGTTAACACTTCTCTCCTAAACACTGTTTCCAAATGAAGCCCAGCTTTGTCCAATCACTTTTATATGGGCAAGGGAAAAAAAACCAAAAACCTTCCTTTTAGGCTCGACTGTGATCCTAGATACCTGCTTGCTTTCTGTTTTTTAATAAGCTTTTTATATTAGAGTAGTTTTAAAACTACCAGAAAAAAAAAAAAAAGTGAAGGCAGTACAGAGTTCTTATATAGCCTATATCCAGTTTCCACTGTTATTGACATCTTTCATTTGTACATAGAGTTGTCCCAATTACTGAACTACCACTAATACATTATTAACTAAAATTCATACTTCATTCACATTTCCTTAGTTTTTAACCTAATACACCCCCTTTTTCTTCATGATATCTCATTTAAGATTGATCATTATATCTCCCCAGCTTCCTATTGGCTAAGATCGTATATTCAACATCCCTTTTCTATACCTTGGTAGTTTTGAGAAGTAATGGTCAGATATTTTGTACAGTGTCTCTCACTTGAGAGTTGTCTAACATGTTTCTCATGATTAGATCCGGGCTATGGGTTTTGGGGAAGAGCATCACAAAGGTTGGCTTCCCTGGTGGCTCAGAGGGTAAAGCGTCTGCCTGCAGTGCAGAAGACCTGGGTTTGATCCCTGGGTCGGGAAGATCCCTTGGAGAAGGAAATGGTACCCCACTCCAGTACTCTTGCCTGAAAAATCCCATGGACAGAGGAGCCTGGTAGACTACAGTCCATGGGGTCGCAAAGAGTCGGACACAACTGAGCGACTTTATCACAAAGCTAAACTTCTACTGCCATCATGTCTCATCAAGGGTACACACAATCGACGTGACTTATCACCTCTGATGTTGACTGGAGTCATCTGGCTGAGGTATCATCTTTAAGGTTTCTATTCACTAAAGTTTTTACTACTTTCTGCCCTTTTCAAACTGTTCTCTTCAGACAAACACGCTATGAACGTTCCATACTTAAGGAATGGAGAGTTATGCTCCACTTTCTCGAGGGAAGAATATCTACAAAAATTATCTAGACTTTTTCTACATAGATTTGTCCACTTCCATTTATTTATATCTATATCTACTCGCATATAACTATTTCATTCTTTGCTCATTCACTATTGCTCAAAGTGATTCATTTTTGGTTACCATGAGCTCTTTGAGTCAGTTCCTACTTCCTTTTGCCATACCCCCATTACTGTGGATTTAGGCAGGGGCATTTTCTTCTTTATTGCCACTACAAGATGTTCCAGGATCATCTTTTACATTTCTCGCCCCAGTAGATTCAGCCATTTCTTCAAGGAACTCTGGTTTCTCTTATCAGAACACAGCATATGAAAAGACATTCAACATCTCATTAAAACAATGAGATGCTACCACACAGCTATTAGAATGTGCTCTAGGAAGGGCAGTATGAGCTTTTTAAATTTAACCCTTCTAATAGCTGTGTGTTCGTGGCTCTGTTTTAATTTGCAATTCTCTGTCGACATATGATGTTGAGCATCTTTTCATATGGGCATTTTTTCCATCTGTATGCTTTGAATGAGGTGTCTATTCAAGTCTTTTGCTCATTTTTAAGTTAACCTCTTTTATTACTGTTGAACTATAAGAGTTNAGGTTATAAATGACTACAGAAAAATGACTTTTCTGAATCCCTGCTAACACATCAGCATTATTGCAAGACGTGGCTTATAAACATCAGTGCCAACATTTTACCCCTATGTCCGTAGTCATTACTGAATTGACTAGGTTTTGGTTGAGATTGGGTTTAACTGAATGCACAGGTTTTAGAAGTGACATGAATAGGTTTCCATTCTCTCTGGACATTGACCTACGATTTTTTCCATTTTAGAATACTTTGCTGAGGTCTGAAAAAGTTGTTCTGATGAAAGCTGAACTGAAATAGTCTGTATTCCTGGGAGCTGGTTAAGTTCTTGATAATCTAGCACTTATGCAGCAAAACTGAAAATTTGAGATGGAAGCCATGTCTGCACTGAACAGTCACCTCTCCAAACTTCAAAGAGGAGGGAAAGAAAAAAAAAAAAGCAAAGAGCCCACTCTTGCCCTGGAATCCATCTGAGGTCAGTTAATAACAGCTCCCATTCAGATTTGAAACATATTGCTATTAAGTCAGCTGCTTTTCAGTAGGGAAAAACTATTTTGAGAAGAATGAATGATTCTAGAACATCATGCAGAAGTCACTCAGTCAAAATACCACAATCCTAAACAAGGCTGCAAACAACACTTGGAAATTCGGATTCTGATTGACTGATGACATCACAGAACCAAAATAATGTCCCATATTCTCTTCTGGTTCTGCTATTTTTGTTGCCTTTAGAACAGTCAGATCTGCTTTTCT
Source organism: Neotragus pygmaeus (assembly GCA_006410875.1). Taxonomy (NCBI): domain Eukaryota; kingdom Metazoa; phylum Chordata; class Mammalia; order Artiodactyla; family Bovidae; genus Neotragus; species Neotragus pygmaeus. Next base: position 3,103,103 of record SJYV01018097.1, on the reverse strand, counting down.
GAGATGGGTGCGATAATGTGCTCAGAAGTGACACATGGAAGTGCCTGACGGCCAGAAAGTGGGAAGCTAGAAAGAAAGAAAACTAAAAGAAAATAGGTGAGAAAGGGTCACAGATAACGTACACAGCACTCCAAAAACAGGAAAAGATAGTCACAGTGAAAACACTTAGCAAGACTGGTCTCGTTTTCTGTTTTTTCTCCCCAAAGCTAAATCTCACTGAGGATTTGCTGTTTCCTGGAGGCAGGGTCTTCCTGATGCCTCTTTTCTAGCTTAAGTGAGGCTATCCTACAAGGGGAAAAAAAGTCACTTCCTATGAATAGGCAGCCAGAGGTGAGCTCGAGAAGAGCCCACTGACAGATAGTGCAGAGCTGGCACCAACACTAGCCACTCAAAGGGACAGAGCATTTATGCCTACTGAAGTCATGCTTCCAGAACCCATTTTGTTAAAGGCTTCAGAAAGAAGCTTTTCTGAAGAAAGGCTTTAAATTAGAAAGGAAAAAGTTTTCTGGACCTTAGTAACCATTTGTTGGTCAGCCTGTTCCTTTGGGAGGGGCAGGTTGTCACTTATTATAACACCCAAAGCCTTTCTACTAGAAAGTTTGCTGACCTGAAAGGAATGTACTGTAAGAACATATAGGTGATTTTCATGGCTCACATGCAAAAATATAAAGCCATAAGTGATTAAAATAATATTGCACTTGCGTATGACCCAAAGGAAAATTGACTCAAACACAGAGAAAAACAGTAGATGGTAAAGATGGCATTTCAAATCTGTGGGGAGAAAACAGTCAGCAAATGGCATTTGGGACCAGGAGGCCACTGAAAAGAATAAATTTGATCTCTGTCTCAGATCTTATTTCAAATACATTCAAGACATATCAAAGATATACACCTTCAAAATGTTATATTTACAACATAAAAACATTACAAGTGCTTGAAAACAAATTAAACCTTCCTACAGCGGTGTTGCTGTTTCTTAAAGAAAAGAGTACAAATAAAACCTAACCACGTAAAAACCGAAAGCTCAGTACAATTTTAAGCAAATAAACAGAAAATAAGCAAACCAATAACCTCCTCAGCCTACATGCAAAAGACAAACAGACAAAGCTGAGGGAGGCTGAAGGAGAGATGTGTAATGAACTGAGCCCCATGGAAAACCCTAGAGCAAGGAGACAAACTTACGCGTGGAACTCTGCAGACAAGATGGAGACTTGGGAATGGGACAGATGCTTTTCACAAAAGCCAGCAGAGACCATGCCTCTCTACCTACCAAATGGGTACAGAGGTGCCCAGTGACACTGACACATACTGTGGAGGTGTGGGGCCTTGGGAATAGTAATCTTGTTAGAGTGGTGCCCTTTCCATATCAAAATCCTAGACCTGCCACTGACATGTCCTCATCTTTTTTGATTAAATTAGGTTGGCTGACTTCCTATTAATGGTACTTGGTTGCGAACTCTTAGGAGAGCTATCTATAGAGATGATAAAGAGTGCTTTGGGGATAAAGAAGGTATTGAAGAGGAAGAGTGGATGGGAGAGAAGACAGCATACAGCTTTACACACTGGGTGTAAAAGGAGAATATTCTGGGTGAAAAAGAAAGCACAGAACAATTTTGACCAGTTTGAAATAAGTATACAAGATGAGGTGTTTTGGTTACATTATTTTTGAACTGCAAGATCCCTGCATCTTCTTACAGGTTCTGGCGGATCTAAACCCTGAGTGGCCTCAGTGCCAGCAGGAAGCACCTGGTGAAAAGAAGGCTAGCGTGAGAAGAGATCTGACTGGACTTGAAGCCTGGACCACATTCTCCATCCTANAGATCCCTGCATCTTCTTACAGGTTCTGGCGGATCTAAACCCTGAGTGGCCTCAGTGCCAGCAGGAAGCACCTGGTGAAAAGAAGGCTAGCGTGAGAAGAGATCTGACTGGACTTGAAGCCTGGACCACATTCTCCATCCTACCTACTCAAAACATGATGGGACCTAATTAAAGTTAAAAGCTTTTGCACAGCAAAGGAAACTACAAATGAGGTGAAAAGACAACCCTCAGAATGGGAGAAAATAACAGCAAAGGAAACAACTGAGAAAGAATGAATTTCCAAAATATACAAGCAGCTCATACAACTCAATACCAGAAAAGCAAACAACCCAATCAAGAAGTGGGAAAGAGACCTGAAGAGACATTTCTCCATAGAAGACATACAGATGGCTAACAAACTCATGAGAAGATGTTCAACATCGCTTATTATTTGAGAAATGCAAATCAAAACTACAATGAGATGCCACCTCACACCAGTCAGAATGGTCATCATCAAAAAGACTACAAACGATAAATGCTAGAGAGGGTGTGGAGAAACGGGAACACTCTTGCATTGCTGGTGGGAATGTAAACATACAGCCACTATGGAAGACAGTNGTTGATAAGAATTCTAGGGGTCCCCAAGGAGAGAGGGGTCTGGAATTCTCAAGGAGGAAGAAAGGACAAAATTCTTTGTCCCTCTACATTCCTTAGGATTATATAACAATAATGTGTCCTGCTTGAGGACAGTCTCTGGAAAAAACCTTCTGGCTAATCCTATTATCTTAAAATATAAATTATGGCAGTAGGTCTAGTGAGGCCCTTACAACCTCCAGACATTCTTTTGATTCACTGTAATAACTAGAAAGTATATAATTTCATTGTTAACACTAGCAAGGGGGTACTCTTTTTACCTCCTTCTGATGCCTATGTCAGAAGCTTTCTCTATCTTCTTTATACTTTAATAAAACTTTATTACACAAAGCTCTAAGCGATCAAGCCTCATCTCTGGCCCTGGATTGAATTCTTCTCCTCTGGAGACCAAAAATCCCAGTGTCTTTTCTGTGGTTCAGCAACAACCTTTCATCCTCTTTGGAAAAATGTCTATTCAGATCCTCTGCCAATTTTTAATTCAGGTTGTTTTTTTTGGGGGGGGGTATTCAGTTATATGAGTTTCGTATATACTATCACATATATGATTTGCAAATGTTTTCTGTCCTTCATAGTTTGCTTTTTTATTTTGTTGATGGTTTCCTTTTCTGTGAAGAAGCTTTTTAATTTGAAATAATCCCACTTGTTTATTTTTGCTTTGGTTGCCTTTGCTCTTGTTGTTAAATCCAAAAAAACATTGTCAAGACTGATGTCAAGAAGCTTATTTATTATGCTTTCTTCTAGGAGTTTTAGGGTTTCAGGTCTTATATTTAAGTCTTTAATCCATTTGGGGTTAACGTTTGAGTATGATATGAGAGAGCAGCCTAGTGTCATTCTTTTGCCTGTGGCTGTCAAAGCTTTCTCAACACCGTCTATTAAGACTGTCCTATGCTCATTGTTTATTCTTGGTTCCTTTGTCATAAATTTATTTCTGGATTTTATTCTTTCTGAAGCAATCGTCTTTTAAAAAAATATTGATGTACTTATTTATTTGTCTGTGTTGGGCCTAGTTGTGGCACTCTGGCTGTCCAGCTGTAGCACATGGGCTCCACAGTACGCAGGCTCAATTGTTGCACTGCGTGGGCTAAGTTGCTCTATGGCCTATGGGATCCTAGATCCCTGACCAGGAATTGAACCCAGGTCCCCTGCATTGGAAGGTGGATTCTAAACCACTGGACCACCAGGGAAGTCCCTTTCTGATGCAATTATAATTGGAATTGTTTTTCTTAACTTCTCTTTCTCACAGTTTATTATTAGTGTATAGAAATACAACAGATTTGGGTACTGATATTTTTTATCTTTCAGCTTTACTGAATTCATTTATTAGTTCTAGTATATTTTTGGTGGAGTTTTTAGGGTTTTCTGTATATAATATCATGTCATCCTCAAATAGTGACAGTTTTACTTCTTTTCTGATTTCCTTCCTTCTTGCTTCTCTTTCTTGGGAACTCATTCTCAATATCTAGTTGTGTTAATTCTACTGTTACCTGTATTTAATGTATCACTTTCAAAGTCCTTTAATTACTTGATTCATACTGACTTTCCCTGCTAGAATGTAAACTTCATGAAGTCAAGGATTCTGGTCACAGTCCCTGAGACGTTACATTTAATTCTCTATTATTTTAATCTGATTTCTGTAGTGACAGCAGCAACCCATGCATAATAAGCTCCAGACAATAGACAAGTGAGAGTGTAGAAGTGAACTATAGAGAGATGCCACCTTGGAAAGGCACTCTCTATACTTTAAGAAGAAGAAGATCAAATGTTAATACCTTGTTGAGAAGAAAACAGGAGATTATCTATGGAAGGGGTAAAGTACTACCTTCTAAAATCTGTAACTGATAGGGAAGCTTCATAACCTCAGATTCCCAGCCTCTTCTTTTGCCCTTCTCGATATTCCCTTTTTTTTTTCTTTTTTATAGAGAAAACTGAGAAAACTTTTCACAGCATAAATAAGATCACATTGTTACCCTGCATAAAATCAGTCAATGATTTTCCAAATCAACCAAAATAAAAGTTTCCAACCATCATTTCTTCGGTTTGTTCTCTGCTTTTGTCTCTTTTCCCCCTTCAGGCTTCTCATTCATCTCACTCTGGGCCCTAAGCACACTGGTCGTTCTGTTGCTGTGTGACTTAAAGGCATTGCTCTCTCTTCTCCTAGATCTTCAAGTGCAGCCTGTTTTCATTATTTGTGTCTCAGTTCATGTAACCCTTCCTCAGAGTCATCTTCCTTGCCCTCTCCAGCTGAAGCATCCATTTCTATCAAATGGAACCCTTTACCATTGTGGTTTTTCATCTTTGGAAATTTTGGCTTACATGATTAATGTCTATCTATTCACACAGAGGCCGGAGAAGGAAATGGCACCCCACTCCAGTACTCTTGCCTGGAAAATCCTATGGACAGAGGAGCCTGGTAGGCTACAGTCCATGGGGTCACTAAGAGTCGGACANGGTGACCTACCCAGAACCTCAACTTGGGTGTATTTCTATTCGACCCTACACTCTACCTCCAAGTCTTAACTCCCTATCTTCTTGCATGACTCTGCTACCACTCATGGAAATAGAACTGGTAAAAATAAAATAAAAACTGCATGGCTCACAGCATGTTTTGACTTCTCCAAATCACAAGCAACAAGAAGCTTTTTCAAACAATGGCTCCTATTTTGTGTGAACTTTATACTATTAAATGGCACAAATTCCTCTCAGAGTGATTGGTCCGTCACTTCCAGTGCAAGTGAAAGAATACTTCTAATGCCTTTTTAAATCATTCATTTCTAAATGACATGGGGTTAAGATGACCACAAACTAAGCAAATGACATTTTGCTTAAAAGGTAGCACAGTAAATATCAGACTGAACTCAATAGGAAAATGAAAATTTCTCAGTTTAAAATCCCTCACCTTGTGGAGCATAATTTTAAAATATACACTTCAAAAGTATGAATACTTGGAATACATGTGGGTACTTTATAAGAATAACGATCATCCTCTCCAAACCCTAATGCAGGGATGAGTAGAATCACCGGCTTGATGAAGGAATATAGCTCCTGAAAATAGATCTGCCTCACGCCACACATTGCAGAAAAGAGACAGTCTCGATACCAGTAGGTCTCAGTGGATAAGACCATATCCAGGATATATCCAATGACTCAAACACATGTTTCTCCAGGCTGGGAAAGGAGGAGATAATTAGATTCCACATCAACTCCCAGTAAAACTCTATAAAGTGATGACAATTTTCTAAAATAAAACCAAATGAAAGAAAAACATCAACACTATTTAGTTGGCTAGAGAGTGTTCAAATGTCAGTTGCCAAGAAGGTTTCAGACAATTTCAGAAAGTAAAAGGACAATCTGTGCACCACTATGGAGAAGATGGGGACAAAGGAACGCACACACCTGTGACTGTGTGCTTCCCAGGCCATGTATTACAGTGCAGGATGGAGGTCTTCATGCACTTAGTCAACACATTCGAAAACTTCTGGGGGCTGAGGTTATGCAGCACTCTGGTCCTGCAAACAATCTAATGGGGAGACAGGCTTCGTCACATCTTCCTGCACCAGAGAAAGATACGTGCAGTGTCAAGGCCAGCACGGAGAATGGTGGGGGCTAAAAGAGGAAAAGCCCTTGTCACAGTCAAACTATTCGGTTGACCAAAATGTTTGTTCAGGTTTTTTCCTTACATCTTACAGAAAAGCCTGAAGGAGCTTACAGGCCAGGCCAAAAGTTAAGAAAATCTCCCAAGGTAAGAGCTGCTTGACTTAGGTGCTGAAAAGTCTTCTTTTCCAAACAAAAGAAGTCAAAAGTGATGCATTTTTAACCATCCCATTGCTCAGGATGGATGTAGTATTAGTTTCCTATTGCTGCTATAGCAAAGGACCACAAACTTGACAGTTTAAAATAATACAAAGTTCTCTCACAGTTCTGAAGGTCAGAAGTCTGAAATGGACTAAGATCAAGATGTCATTAGGGCTGTATTCCTACTGAAGGCTAGAGGAGAGAATCCGTTTTCTTGACCTGTCCAGCTTCCAAAGACCACCAGCAGCCCTTGGCTTATGGCTCCATCCCTCTATCTCCCAAGCTAGCAGCAGCATGTCGAGTCCTCCTCATGTCACATCACTCTGACCTCTGCTTCCATCGCTACATTTCCTCCTCTTGGTTCTCCCTGACACCTGTGCCTACCCCCATTCATTTGTAACGACCAGTGATTACACTGGGCCAGTCCAAATAAACCAGGATAGCATCCCCATACCGATATATTACTTTAAATCACACTTCCCCACCTTTTGTCATTTAAGGAAATATTCATAGGTTCTGGGCATTAGAATGTACACGTCTTTGGAGTGCCTTATTGTGCCTACTACAATTGGTTAGATATCCCACACTGGCCCCAAATGGAAATAAAAGAGGCAATGGCCTGAAATATTTGATCTTCAGGGGAGGTCTTAATGCTCAGGTCAGGTGGGTGATACAACTGGGCTGGCTTCAGCTATGCAGGAAATAGTAATGACTTTGATCCCATTAATAATTGTACATGTGTGTATCGCTTCCCAGGTGGCTCAGTGATAAAGAACCCACCTGCCAGCGGAGGAGACGCAAGAGATACAGGTCTGATCCCTGGGTCAGGAAGATCCCCTGGAGGAGGAAATGGGAACCCACTCCAGTATTCTTGCCTGGAGAATCCCATGGACAGAGGAGCCTGGTGGGCTACAGTCCAAAGAGTTGGACATGACTGAGCATGCGTGCACATATATAGCATCAACATTTAAGTATGTTATACAGATACTATATGAGTAAACATTTGTAAAAATACATGAAGCAGGATTACATGGATCATTTTCTCTTAAACTCTGTTATGTTTGTATATGAGTAAAAGAAAAAAATGTGTTTCTGGCTCATGTGCTGTTATCATGAATATGATAGCTTAACACTACTCTGATCAATACAGTATGCACTAACCATGTGTGGCTCTCAAGCACCTAAAATGTGATATAGAGATGTGCTGTATGTATAAAATGCACACAGGATTTCAAAGTTCAGTATAAAAAATAAGATTTCTTTAAAAATTTTTAATGACGAGGGAGCCTGTTGGGCTGCCATCTATGGGGTCGCACAGAGTGGGACATGACTGAAGTAACTTAACAGCAGCACCTATTGAATAATAGGATATATTGGGTTAAATATAAGACATTATAATTAATTTCATCTGCTTGTTTTTCACTTCTTTAATGTGGCTACTAGAAAATTTTATATATGCCTTTCAGTGTATTTTTATTAAATAGAACTGACTTAGAACAAAGGCAAAGTAGTCCTTTAGTTAGAACAAAGGAAATTGAGCTGAGGTAAATGGTAAGTTAGCCTCAAGACATCACACTTATTTTGAAACTTGCACGTTAATAACTGATGTTTGGTACTACTACATACCATTGCTGGACAAGAGAATCCAGCTTTTGATTATTTTTTGGGAAAGAGATCTTAGTACTTTTGAAGCTATTTAATCCACTGCCAGGTAGGGCCAATTGATAAAAAATTTTTTTCTTTGTATTTACTGGAAACCTGTAAATCCTTTGTAGATTTCTCTACATTGGCCTTAATTTTGGCTGATAAATCAAAAAACAAACCTACTCTCTATTACCCACAACAAACTGGTCTTAGGCTTTTGAACTTCCAGTTTTAAGGCAAAAGGCTCTTGTGAAACTAACTTTATAAACTTGAAAGGCCACGTTCCTGGAAAAAGATTCTCACTGCAAGTGCTGGCATTCCCCATTGATGAACTTAAGTCAGTTACTATGAGGTTCCGTACACACTTTCTGATGATGGATAAAACAAATGGATATGCCTCAGAGGCACAGCAGGAATTAAAAATACATTCGTTCACTGAAATTTCAGATTGGGGACTGAGGAATGTCTGGATGGTTGTTTTTTTTTTTTCCAAATAAAGTTTAGATATGGCAGGAATTCATCATGGAGCATAGTTCTGAGACTCCCTCAGTACAAATGAGGACTTGGAGGGGTAACAGATACATTTTACCCCAGGTATGGCACTAACGTCCATCAAAAAATTATCATATGCTCAGTCACAAATGGTTACTGTAAAATCTTTATTAACCTAAGTGCATATAAAAATTGTGAATTCCTAATACAAAGCAGTATTTGACTTTTAAATTTCATTTTAAGCTTGGCCCGTTCACTTGGAATGTGATTACAGAGTAAATTAAAAAGTAATCACATGTGAATTACATTTCCTCATGAATGTAATGACTTCAGGAGGCTGATTAATGTTAAACAGTGCCTGTCCTACTGCATGCCTACCTTCCCAGGTGACATAGGCAAGAGAGCTGTCGTGAGTTGATTTAATTTTCTTTCACCAGCATCCCAGAGAGAATACCTGCTCACGTAACAGGCTCCTCATGTTCATCAGGACTGAGGATCTTCTTCCCTTTTGCCTGTCCAAGATGCACCAGGAAAATACTATCACTGCCAACTTATGGTTACAAGAAGTACCCAGTAGCGGGGGTCCAGCTCTGTTATCATTTTCTCACTAACCAAGTCTCAGTTTCTGAATCTCTCTCTCATTGGCAAATTCTTCCAATTCAGACAGAATAATTCAAGAGAATCACTGAAAAATGAATTTGTACTGGTGTAAAGGTAACAAATTGTCTCACAAGGAATGAAAGCTTATTAATAATCTATAGCAGTATTACTGCAGAGAACAAAATTTGGACTATAAATTTAAACCATGTGGAGCACAAGATCATTAAAATGTTTCCCTCTTGGGTAATGAGGTATGGAGAAGTCTACAATATTTACTTCTTTTCAGTATATCCAGGTTGAGGTATTGTTTTCTAAAAAGAAGTCATCAAAGGCATCGCCCTATTGTTTGCAGTGGGGAAGGCCAATGCTTCTGTTATTCTCAGCCCAAAGAGGAGCAGATCCTTACAGAGGATTTGGTAATAAGCCAGTAAAGCCAGATACTGAGAGTTATTTTAGATTCTGAGTTAATGTTCATGCCTCTGATTCCCCACACCATTGTGGGGGATGATGAACTGGTGCAGTATCATTAGGTGGACAATTTACATCATAATCTAGGACATACAGACAGAGTTGATGCCATAACATTGTTATAAACAAACACCTACTCTTAATATAAGTGATACTTTCAGACATTATCCATTCTGCAGTTTTTATTTGTCTGTTTGTTTGGTGAGCCACATTAAATTGAAATCACATTCCATGAATGAGTTATAACCAGCACTTGGAGACATTCTAGACTAGGGAAATTTGGGAATCATCCAAGCTAGTTGATCAACATGTCATTTTACTGACATTTAATTGTGGGCCCTCTGAGGAAATTGTTCCAAATGTCAGGTGTTCCTAACTTTGAGTGGGAGGACAAGGGAAAAGGTGACAGGGAGAGAATTAATGTCAGGAGAGTAAGACTAAAAAGGCACAGAACTGTGTAGTTTCTCCTAAAACTGGCCTTTAGGATCCCTTCTAATTTTCTGTTTTATTTTTCTGTTTTGGGGCATGTTAAANTGTTTGGAAGCTAAAACGCAAAACTCATAAAAGCAGACCAGAATAGTGATTGCCAAGGACTGGGCCATGAGAGAAATGGGGACATATCAGTCAAGGGGCACAAGCTTACAGGTAAAAGATGAGTACATTCTGGAAATCAAATGCACAGACAATCTTTACTCTGTGATGATTGTAGTTAACAGTACGACCTATGTCAGGTCAGTTTATTTTTTTCCCCCAGTTCTTGTCTCATTTAAAAAAAAAAAATTGAAATGATGAAACTAAAGGATTTAAAACAACAGACAAGTTACAACTCAGTTACAGCTCAAGCAGGCTTATTTTTTACTAGACAGACACTCCCAAGACATGGGAGCAGGATGACCCCAATGAGATCCTTCCAATTCCTCTTGGCTTCCCCATTTTTATACTTCCCATCTCCTCCTTTTGGTTGTACCCTGTGCAAAATAGAGCTTGTACTCACCACTAGTCAAGAAAGAGAATGCAAATGGGCATATGCTCAAGGACAACTGACAATTGCAAGTTATTTAACTACAGTCTCTGTTATGTATGTCTTCCCATAATTCAGTCTGTCATAATTAGATGTATATATGTGTAGAATATTTATGAACCCTTAATGGCTCCTATCTGCCTAGGGTTGCTTGAGGAAGCCCCTGTGGTTAGTTTGTATCCCCTGTGTGCCCAGGGCACATGTGGAAGAGTTGGAAATGTCTCTGTGGTTATTTTTGTAACATATTTGTGAACTCTCCTGGGTGTGCGTGGGATGGGGTTTAGAGATCAGCTTGTGTCCTTTTCAGCTAGACCACCCCTGTTGTTCATGCCTGATCTCCTACCTAACAATTACCTATTTGAAAGTTGCTAAGAGAGTAAATATTAAATGTTCTCACACACACAAAAGCTAACTATGTGTGGTGACAGAGGTATAAATAACCCTGTTGTGATATTAATTTTATAATGTATAAGTGAGCATTTACTTGTAATGCTTAGACCTTTGATATTTGACCAAAACATGCTATTGAATCACTTCTAAAAGTTATGACTAACCCACCATGGGAACATTGTAAAGCTATTGAGATGGAGAATGACTACTGCTATCTGTCCACCAAGTCTTATCTTCTTTCTTTTCAGTCTATATTATAGCTTCATACATAGCTATAGTACTTTTATAATGCCATGCTGTGGGCAAACACTTTCTATCAGAGAAAAATCACCTTGCATGTACTATGCAATATATATGCTTAATTCAAAAATCATCAAAGAGTTCCTTGTATATACTTTTGCACAGTGTTCCGTGAGAGGCTTGTTTGGAGAATAACACAAATTACCAAAAGGTTTCTCAGTATATGTATGTAAAATGTGCTACTTTCCTCATGAAAATAAACCATAAAACCCTGGAGACTTGATTTGGCACACATACAACAAGAACGTGCACATACACCCACAGCTTTAGCATTGTATTACTTAATTAAGAAATTTAACTTTTGATATTAAATCTAGGCAGCTCCTCTGCTTGTGTGGATTTCCAATTTCAGTATTCAACAAAATGAAGAATAATGGAATATGTTAAAATATTTGGATTACATTTTCACCTGTTAATTTGAAAGGGATGCCTTAAAGCATGTGCCAAATTTTTGCTATTTTTTAAGCAAGACTTTGAAACTCAGTAAAAGACTCAAGAAATAATACAATGGCTTTGATTAGGTGTTTCATCTTTTAATATATTCATTCCCTATTACATGAGTGTATTTACATAGAACTCATTATACTTTACTGCAAGAGCAGACAAGGAATAGATGAAAAGAAATGAGTTGTACAGATAAATTTAGACTATTTTGTAACAAGATATTTATTACTATGTATTTTATCTTGGTCAAATGTTAAAAGTAAACCTTTGATGCACAACAATTGCTCACTCTTCTTGTATTGGTTTCAAGGAAGGAATCTAACCTGTATAGTCCTGACCAGAATCATGGTGGATTTACCAAATGGAGGCACTTATTTGTTTATCCACCTAATAAGTAATTTCCTGAGCTATTGGAAAGTTTTGTACTCCTTAAGATCTTGATAAGAGTGAGGTTAACAAACAAACAGACAAACCAACAAACAAAACAAATTTACTCTGGAGACCTGGCCCAGAGAATATAGAATTTTGCCAGATCTTTTATTTTCCATGGTATTCCAGTATTTATCTTAGCCTTGAAATTGACCTTCATGAAATCTTTAGAAACACTGCCAGTAAATCCTGAATCATTTTGTAGAGAAAAGTTTAAATTCAGAATGGAACTAAAAAAAAAACAAAAAAAACACAACTGTGTCTAAGTGAGAGCAGTTAAAACGAAATTAAGAAGTTTGCTACTGTAAACATTCCTCAGTTTTTAAAAGATCTTGAAAGTCAATATCTTTTCTTTCAATTTGATTCTTTCCTAGTCTTCCACATTCTTATCTGTCTACTCTTTTGAATAAATTATTTATTTCCAGGAAACTTTTCTTCTAAGCCTAATTTTAATAGTTTACTAATATATAATAATATGTAAACATATGCATAATTGTTTAATGTGTACAGTCTGATGAGTTTGGATATTTGCAGACACCCATGGTATTGTCACCACAATCAAAGTATTGACACCACGTGGTATTGTTTCACCAAAATAGACACATTCAGCGCCTCCCAAAATTACCTCATATTCCTCTAGCCTTTCCTTCCATTTTTCCTTTCTTTCCAAGTAAAAATCTCTTAACAAGTTTTGCAACACAAAATAACATAGCATTAACTGTACACACCCTGTTGTACAGCAGATCTTTAGAGCTTGCTCATCGCATGTGACTGAAACCATCTATTTTATCCTCTGCTTCTATGACTTGGACTATTTTAGATTCCTCATGTAAGTGAAATCAGTTTTTGTCCTCTGATTGGCTTCTTTAACTTACTATAATGTCCTCTAGGTTCATCCGTGTTGTCTCACAAGACATGATTTTCTTTTTTTAAGGGTAAATATCACTCCATTGTTCAGTTATGTACATACCTTGACAGTTGGGAATAATACTACAGTGAACATAAGGTGCAACTACNGGGTATCTCTTTATGGCTGCTCCAGCAAAGCACAGCCACTGCTCCTTACCTTGGATGAGGGGTATCTCCCAACTGCCACTGTTTCTGACCTTCAGTGTGTGATAGCTCCTCTACGCCCTCCTGCACCTGTGCAGCCACCACTCCTCACATTGCTCCTCCCGGCCGCCGGCCCTGACCTCGGGCATGGGTAGTTCCTCCTAGCTGCCGCCCCTGGCCTCAGGCTCGGGGTGGCTTCTCAGGGTTATTGCCCCTGGCCTTGACTGTGAGGTGGCTTCTTCCATCCGCCCCTGACCTTGCATGTGGGGTGTCTCCCCTGGCCGCCCCTGACCTCGGATGCAGGATGTCTCCTCCTGGCCACCCCTGACCTCGGATGCGGGGTGTCTCCTCCTGCAGCCACTGATCTCGAACGCGGGGTGTCTCCTCCGGCAACCACTGGCCTTGAACGTGGGGTAGCTCCACCCAGCCGCTGCCCTGACCTCAGATGCGAGGTGTCTCCTCCTGGCCACTCCTGTCCTCAGATGTGGGGTAGCTCGTCCCGGCTGCCACTGGCCTTGGACGCGGGGTAGCTCCTCTTGGTCGCTGCCCTGACTTCAGACACAGGTTAGCTCCTCTCGGCCGTTCCTGCGCTGCAGAGCCTGGCACTCCAGGCTGCCNGATGCGAGGTGTCTCCTCCTGGCCACTCCTGTCCTCAGATGTGGGGTAGCTCGTCCCGGCTGCCACTGGCCTTGGATGCGGGGTAGCTCCTCTTTGTCGCTGCCCTGACTTCAGACACAGGTTAGCTCCTCTCGGCCGATCCTGCGCTGCAGAGCCTGGCACTCCAGGCTGCCGCCCCTGACCTCGGACGTGGGGTAGCTCCTTTCACAGCCACCCGTGCATAGTGCGCCAGCCCGGCTCTCGCAGCCACCAGATAAATGAGAGAGTCTCTATATTGAAATGGTTACATAAACCCCATAACTGGGAGGTTATTCATAATAACTCACTTCTCCTGAAGAGTTTGAAAGTCTTGGGTTGAACATATACTGCCCCAACTTTTAAGACCTTTACTTGGAGGACTGGCCTGTAAAACACCTTGTTCAGAAACCCAACTTGCCTTGTGTCCATGAGACTCACAAGTGTTAGTCTCTCAATCGTGTCCAACTCTTTGGGACCACATGGACTGTAGCCCACCAGGCTCCTCTGTCCATGGAATTATTCCGGCAAGAATTCTGGAGTGGGTTGCCACTCCCTTCTCCAGGGGATCTTCCCCACCCAGGGATCAAATTCAGGTCTCCTGCACTGCAGCCAAATTATTTACCNTGTACAAGGATGTACCAATGTACAGTAATTTTATTGCCTTAATTTGTGTAGAGAATACCAGTACTCTTTTATTATACTAAAGATTTTATTTTCTGTCCTGTTCTTCCTTGTGGGCTGTTGAAGCTGAAACTCCAATACTTTGGCCACCTGATGTGAAGAGCTGTCTCATTTGAAAAGACCCTGATGCTGAGAAAGATTGAGGGCAGGAGGAGAAGGAGATGACAGAGGATGAGATGGGTTGGATGGCATCACTGACTCAATGGACATGGGTTTGGGTTGACTCCGAGAGTTAGTGATATACAGGGAAGCCTGGCGTGCTGCAGTTCATGGGGTCACAAAGAGTTGGACACGACTGAACTAAAGTTCCTTGTGGGCTAATTTGCTTCAGTCATGCCCAGCTCTTCGCAACCCCATGGACTATAGCCCGCTAGGCTCCTCTGTCCATGAGATTATCCAGGTAAGAATACTGGAGTGGGTTGTCATTTCCTTCTCCAAGGGATCTTCCCAACCCAGGGGTCATACCTGCATCTCCTGCACTGAAGGCAGTTTCTTATTGCTTGAGCCACCAAGAAGCATCTAAGCATTTTAAACCCTTTTCTAACAGAAGAGGGTGATGAAGACATCCAGATAGAGCCTTTTTATATCCAGAGGAAGGTGAAGAAGAGAGTGAAAGAGAAAACACTTCATGCGGTAATAGGCAAGAGAAGAAACTGACCACATTTAACATAGAGAAGGTAAGACTTGCGCACCATGAAAGCCTCGGAGCCCTGCTCCTCCATCCAGAGGCCAGTACTGATCATGGTTACGGAGGCAGAGACACCACGTCAAGGATGCCCCCGAAGTGCTAATGAGGGTTCTGTTACCCACAGGATTGGGTTTATCAGCTCCCCTGCGACGCATCCCCCATCCACAAACTGAAGACTGATAGCTAACTTCTCTCCAATTTTTCAGGCCCTGATGTCTGACAGTGGCCCAAAAAATGACATGAATTCTACAAATTCTATTCTATCGCATTTGATCTACCACTGTGGATACTGCTGAGCATAAAACAACGCTCCCTAACGTGTCTACTTTCAGCCTCATTCTTCTCCCAGGATCTGTCACTGGAATTATACTACACACTACCAAAATTGTTTCTTACAGGCTGGAATTTAGCATACAATGGGTCCAGAACAAGGGAAGGTAATCACTGAAATGTGAAAAGGACAAGATCTTACCTTTACCCAGCATTCATAGTTTGCATAGTATTAAACTAGGGAACCAATGATTTCTTTTAGAGTCAGAACACTTTTGTTGCTACATTTTTTTAAAAAAAGACTGTCACTGAACTTTTAATTAGGTTCCAAAAATGCAACCTGAGGCAATAATAGAATGACCTATTTTAATGCTACATCACTCTTAATGGTATCTGCTTACAAATGGGCCATGCTTTGAAATGCTCTGCCATCACACTCTGACATCTAAAACACTGAGACTACTAATTCAGTTTTATTTCCTAAGGTGCCTTTCTCGACTGCTTTGTTCATCCACACACCCATTTATTTACTCATCCATTCAAACAACATCTGCATATATTGCCTGGCATTAAGGAAAGACAAGCAGTGAGAAGAAAATGGTCCCTGTCTTCAACAGAGCTTATTTGAGTCCAGTTGAGAAGGCTACCACTTACCTAACTTAAAATAAAACGATGTGTGCAATTTCGCTGGTGGTCCAGTGGCTATGAGTCCACATTCCCAAAGCAGGGGGCCTGGGACCAATCCCTGGCTAGGAAACTAGATCCCACATGCCTCAACTAAGATGCAGCACAGCCAAATAAATATTTTAAAAAGCAACGTGCATTGTCATTACTGTCACATTGGAAAAGACTATGTTTTCTGAGTTTCAGTCTCTCTAACACAGATCCCACTCTTAGTTTGGCCATTTAGTCACTGTTACATCAAACACCCTGCACATATTTTAAATGTCCCATATGTGCTTTTATCAATCCCGAGTCGACCAGCCTCCCGGTGGAAAATGGAGCTCCCTCTGGTGTTGTAAATGGCAACATGGTCACCCACAGACAATTTCAATCATTGCTCTCAATTCTACGCTGTGGATTTATATTTTTGAGCGCCCCTACGACCCTAATAACATTTTAAAGTAGTAAACCTAGAGCGGTTCAGATGTAGAGAGATGCCAAATTAGGCAGACAATCAGATGAAAAGAATCATTTAATATTCCCAGAAACTGTCCCTCCACAGAAAGAACAGAAGAGCCGGGAAAGAAAATCACTCACACATAGCTATTCCAAACTCAACATTTGACCACCTATTTCAGTATTGAAAGCCATGACATGAGACTTTATTAGGCTTCCCAGGTGGCTCAGTGGTAAAAAGAAAAATCTGCTTGCCAATCCAAGAGATGCAAGAGATGTGGGTTTGATCCTTGGGTCAAGAAGAGTCCCCTGGAGTAGGAACTAGCAATCCATTCCAGTTTTCTTGCCGGGAAAACTCCAAGGACAGAGGAGCCTGGAGGGTTATAGTCGACAGGGTCACAAAGAGTCACACATGGCTGAAGCAACTTAGCATGCATGCACTCACGTCTCTAAGAGCAGTCATCGGAAGGAGCTAACCTTGGCCAGAGGCATAGGGCAGTGGGTAGGAGCTAATGGTAAAGAATCCACATGCTAATGCTGGAGCTGCAAGAGACATGAGTTCAATCCCTGGGTTGGGAAGATCCCCTGGAACAGGCAATCGAGTGTCACTCTACTTTTTGCATATGTTTAAAATATTTCATAAAAACTTTGTTTCTAGACCGTCATTGCACATGAACAGCTGAGTTAGCTCATAGAATATTGGATGTAGAGATTACCCAAACTTTCAGCCAAACACTAGTGAGATCCCAATTCAACTTATTTTGGATCCTTGGGGGAAAAAAAGAAAAATAAAAATTTTAGAATCATACCATGCTGGCCTAGTATAAGAATTAGAGCCATCACGCCTACTGTTACCAGTCAGATGTCTATTTTCAGAGACAGCTGCCTGTCCCAGGAGCTTCTATGTCCCCTTAGAATAGTTGAGTGACAGAGAGAAGAACAACCACCTTGGAAAATTGTGTAGGCTATTAATAGGCTGTTAGGACTTTTTAATCCACTGATATAATGCTTAAAAATGAGTAGAGTACTACAGTGTTAGAGCAGAAAAAAACATCTTTCCAGAGGAAAACCCCTGAATTTTAGTCAAGATTTTGTCACTAATTATGTGCCTTGAAGTATAGCACTTCAATCTTCAGGACCATATTTACGGACAAGAAAATTTAAGGAGTTGAACCTAAGAGCTGTGAAGGCAGATTTCTGGGTCTTATAGCTGATGTAGTCCACGGATACCATAACAGAAAGTATTACAAGGTTCATTTCCAGGGGGGTCAGCAATGCTCCCTTCACTTCTCCTGATACTATTAAAGTACCTGAGATGCCCCCTAGGACAATCGGTAAGAGAGAAGGGAGGTGCAAGTGTGAGTGCTTAGTCGCTTCAGTTATGTCCTATTCTTTGTGACTCTATGGACTGTAGCCCAACAGGCTCCACTGTCCATGGGATTCTCCAGGCAAGAATACTGGAGTGGGTTGCCACGCCCTACTCCAGGGGATCTTCTTGACCAGGGATCGAACCAGCGTCTCTTAGTCTCCTGCATTGGCAGGCAGGTCCTTTACCACTAATGTCACCGGGAAGCCCAGCGAAGGGAGGTGCTATCGCCCAAATACACATTCTTTGTCACCGCATGTGGTCTGATGCTCATTGGCGCTAATTTACTTATTCACAGTTGCACATGAGGCATTACTTCTAAAGAGTAGCTATGGTTGCCTGATTGCAGATGTGTAATTAATTTAGAAAAAGGCTGCTATAAAATTACAATCCAAGTAATCTCAGCAGGTGTCATTGTAGTTAGAAGAACGTATCTTTCCACAAATACTCATTATTTATTTATTTCTTCTTAGATAAGAGACAGTCCCTACTGGCCTGATGTGGAAGCACAGAACCGCATTTCTCATTAGAAGGCCTGGATGCAGCAACCATGGGCTCTTCAGAGAGCACCTCGTGTATGCTCTGCCTGCATATGCATCTGTGGGAAGCTGTACCAACCTTGAAGCACATTCCTTCATTTCATTTTAAGGTCATACACAGAAGGCATCCCACATTATCACTCAAAAAACTCTTTCAACATCTTCTTCCTATGACCTCAGTTCTACCTACTTTCCCTTATGAAACTGGAGCATAGAATTTGTTAGAGTGATAGAATTTGTTTCACACATTAAAGTTACAAACAAAATAACCCAATTAGAACTACATACATATACATGTGCTCAGAACTAGTGAGATCTGAATGAATTCTGTGGATTAGACAGGTGACAATCTCTTGTCGTTAGCACTATCCTGTAATTAAGCTAGACACCAACGTTAAGGCATCCATGTGAAGTATACATGGGCTCTCCCTGTACATTACTTGTAACTCCTGGGAATCTATAATCACTTTAAAAGACAAAGTTTAAAAAAAGAGAAAAATGAGAGCCCATAAAACAAAACTCATACATTTAAAAAAGGAGATTCAAAAAGCAACCAGAAATCTCACAGAATACCTTTCCTTCCAAAAATATATATATTTGTCATGATAATAAAATTAATATCCTTCAATGAAGCCTTAAAAGTCACTCCAGGAGACAAAGACTATTTAAAAAATATTTACAGGCCCTGAAATGACCTTCCCATCCCTAGATTACACAGAGAGTGTTTACTGCCGAAAGCTCTTTCTTAAAACTGATAGTTGCAAAATTACAGCAGAGTTCCTCAAAATACTGAATTAGAGCTTTTCAGCGGCCTTGAAACAATTCCCACAAATAATTCTTGAAAGAGAAAAGAGTCAATAGAATCCCAGTGTTGTAAAAAAGTAACAAAAACCCCTTCCATGTATGTTTGTGTAAATATTGATTAGACACGTGTGTGTTATTATACTGACAATATTAGCATGGTTAAAGATATGGAGGCATAACCTTAAGTCAGGACTTTACAACTATTTTCATATCTCAGCACAAATATTCAAGAAAAACTGTTATATGTCACACTGGGGTAAAAGAACTGAGATTATGCATGGTCAGAGGTGCCCAGGCCAAGGATCCAGCCACCAATGAATGAATATTTGAGCACAGTACAGTAGATGGGAAGCTGTATGGGAACTTGCTCACTATAGGTGATCTGCACAGGGAAGAGGTGGGACAGATGGTGGGCATGGATGGTGAGGGTGCTGAGAATGGCGAGGGTGCGGCACTGAGAGAAATCGGAGCAGGAAGGGGCTGATGATACAGAAACATTTTACACAGATGCGTGCATATATTTACATGTGTGCACATGTATACATAAACTGTGTAATCCTATTTATGCATTTTTGTGAAACTATGTTTTAAAACCTTATTTTATGTCTTACAAATAACACAGAATATGATGAGTTCAAGTAGATGATCCACCAAGAGTTTCTCCCTTGGAATTTCTTTTTCTTGATGTTAAAATCAAGAGGGCACATGGCTTCTCCTTTCTTGCCTCTAAGACCAAGTGCCTGTGATGTGAGAACCATGCTGTAAGATGTCTCGGTTAAGTGGTCCTGTGTGTCTACGTTTCAGAGGGAAAGTGGCTCTTCAGGGCTCCAGAGTCACTGGAGTTTGTAGATGGCCACCTGGCAAATCTGGGGAGGTGTTGAGTTTTTCCACAGGTGAAGATTTATTGCCAAAAGCACAATCTTTTCCCTTTAGTTTTGACTTAACATGTCAGAAAAACAACACAAGACTGTAAGAATTAAACCAAATCCATTACAGCTAAGCTCTCTAAGGTATAAATGAGGCAAGGGTTGAACCAAAATGAATTTATCAGTCATGCAGTGCAGGGCCACTGGCATGATTAGCATAATTCTTTACAATAATGCAGAACAGGTAGGCAGTTCTGCCATTAAATTATCCTGTTTAAGGAAGATGAAGACTTGGCAAGCATTTCTAAGTGGGACAGTCTTAGTTTCAACACAGTGCTTCACTGAGTATGTGTGCGTCATGACAAAAAGAAGCTGCCTTTTAAAAATTCCCACACCATATAATATTTTTGTTGATTTAATTTAAAGTCAATCATAGTTTTAACAGTTCATGAGTCATGCTAAGTCACTTCAGTCATGGCTAACTCTTTGCAACCCTAGGGTCTATAGCCCACCAGGCTTCTCTGTCCATGAGGATTTTCCAGGCAAGAATCCTGGAGTGGGTTGCCATGCCCTCCTCCAGGGGATCGTCCCACCCAAAGGATCAAACCTGCATCTCTTACATCTCCTGCACTGGCAGGAGGGTTCTTTAACACTAGTGCCACCCAGGAAGCCCCCCTCCTTTTTTAACAGTTCACTTCTGTTGAAATCACTATTGCAGTTTAGTTTCACATATACTGTCATCTTTTCATTGGAACTCTTAGCTCAATAAAAAGAAAATATGTCCCCCCAATAGATTCACCTCAAAAGAACATCTTTGTGAACCAACACACAGACACAGTAACACACACATATACATGATAAATGTGCTGAAATTATTGCTTTTGAATTGCAGTGCTGGATAAGACTCTTGAGATTCCCTTGGAAAGCAAGGAGATCAAACCACTCAATACTAAAAGAAATCAACCCTGAATATTCATTGGAAGGACTGATGCTAAGGCTGAAGTTCCAATATTTGGCCACCTGATACAAAGAGCTGACTCATTGGAAAAGACCCTGATGCTGCCAAAGATTAAGGGTAAGAGGAGAAGGGAGTGACAGAGGATGAGATGGTTGGATGGCATCACTGACTCAATGGACATGAGTTTGAGCAAACTCCAAAAGATAGTGAAGGACAAGGAATCCTGGCATGCTACAGTTCATAGAATCACAGAGTCAGACATGACTTAGCAACAGAAAAACAATGCCCTTTAGGGATCTGGCAAAAGTGTTTTCTAAAAATATCTCAAAATACACCTAGGAAAGCCAAATTTACTTCCTTATCTAGCAAAGCACCATCTCAAGCATGTTAAGTAAGTAGAGTGCGAGTGTGTGTGTATACCAATAAATACCTGGGGGGAAATCAATATAACTTTTTAGAAAATATCAAAAAGATATGGAATATATCTACATGTAAGTTTCACTTACTGCTCCTTAAAAAAACCTTTATGATGGGTTTCTTTAGGCATTACATTAAGAACACATGAAAAATGTCAGGTACCCAAAATATGAAAACTGAGGATGTTGGTTGGTGAGGGTATGAAAGGGGCTATGTCTCTTTAGAACAGAGACTGTGTTCTTTTTGCAGATGAATTTGGATTTTGTGTGTGTGCATGTGCAACCTAGAACACAATATCTTCCTAGGATCAGATCAGCTCACACAAGGGGAAACTGGAGGGCTAGTGAACTGGGTGAGGCAAGAGTGTGGAGGTCCAACTGAGGTAACAGACCAGGTTCGGTAAGCACTTGATGTTTTTATTAGAAATGTGGCCTGTGCCATTTTACTAGCAGTTCCTCTAGTACTGGGATACATTTAAATCTGTCATTTTAAATGCGTTCACACTTAATCTGTGTACACGGATTGCTGACCAAACCAAGCGTGACATGTCATGCTGATGATGTGTTAAGCTGAGGAAATTCAAAGTGCCAGAGGCGAAAACTTAACCCTAGGAAACATTTTAATCACATTTTTGCTGGAGAAGCTTATTAAGTGATACAAGTTTTCAGAACTTGACAAATTTTCTTTATCCTGTGCCAGGTCTGAGGTAAGCCAAGTGTACTCTAAAATCACCTACTCAAAATTGTAAACTCATCTTCAGAAATTAGATGTTGACATTTAAGTGTCTTATAAAGAGTCAAAGTTTCCTAGGGTTGTTGAGAAGTTTAATATCACAAATGCCTACATTATGGGAAGAGACATTAAGATAGACACCAACACAGTGAATAAATTTAAAATTAAGTTTATCTACTTTTCTGTGTTAGTCACGTGCTAAGAATGTACTCATTCTTTTATATACAATGTATGTATTTAAGAAATAGTCCTTTATCTTTTCAAAGCATTGGTTATTATTTTCCACAAAAGCTTGGTTTTTCAACAGTGTGATTTCATGTTTGTGGACTATAAAAGTATGGCTCTGAGAATACAAAAGAATATAATCACTAGGGAAGGCAATGGATTTCTGTGTGGGCAAAAGTTTTAGACCTTTCTTTTAGCTGAATGACATGAGAGAGCCATTGAGATCTAAGTTTCCATGATGGGCTGTAAAATGGAGATAGCATTCATTCACTCACTTGATAAATATTAAGGGAACATCTACATTATTTCAGGTACAGAGCAGGGTGACAAAGAACATAGATTCTGGCTTTAAGAAAACTTGCAATCTACCGCTTTCCATCTACTTCAGCTCAGAGACAAAGAATGTTTACAAAGCTGACTGAAATTCTCAGAATAAAAGTACTCTATAGAGAATGCTCGAAATTCAAAGAGGACTCAAAAACAAATACTAAAACATTTATCCAACGTATTCAGGCCTTATGAACCTGCTACTGCTAAGTCGCTTCAGTTGTGTCCGACTCTGTGCGACCCCATAGACGGCAGCCCACCAGGCTCCCCCGTCCCTGGGATTCTCTAGGCAAGAACACTGGCGTGGGTTGCCATAGCAATTAATATATTTTTAAATAGCTTATTTTAACAACACTATAGTTAGTCTGTCTGAAGCAGGAAATGGCAACCCACTGCAGTATTCTTACCTGGGAAATTGGACAGAGGAGACTGGTGGGCTAAGTCCAAAGGGCTGTAAAAAGTCAGACACGACTAAGCACCGGCATACACACACAGAGACACACACACACACACACANACAATTACACTCATCTCACATGCTAGTAAAGTAATGCTTAAAATTCTGCAAGCCAGGCTTCAACAGTTTGAACTTTCAGATGTTCAAGCTGGTTTTAGAAAAGGCAGAGGAACCAGAGATCAAATTGCCAACATCCACTGGATCACTGAAAAAGCAAGAGAATTCCAGAGAAACATCTATTTCTGCTTTATTGACAATGCCAAAGCCTTTGACTGTGTGGATCACAGCAAACTGTGGAAAATTCTTCAAGAGGTGGGAATACCTGACAGTGGAAACTGTGGCTGACTTTATTTTTTATTTTTTTGGCTCCAAAATCACTGCAGATGGTAACTGTAGCCATGAAATTAAAAGATGCTTACTCCTTGGAAGGAAAGTTATGACCAACCTAGACAGCATATTAAAAAGCAGAGACATTACCTTGCCAGCAAAGGTCTGTCTAGTCAAAGTTACGGTTTTTCCAATAGTCACGTATGGATGTGAGAGTTGGACTGTGAAGAAAGCTGAGTGCTGAAGAATTGATGCTTTTGAACTGTGGTGTTGGAGAAGACACTTGAGAGTCCCTTGAACTGCAAGGAGATCAGTCCAGAATATTCATTGGAAGGACTGATGCTGAAGCTGAAACTCCAATACTTTGGGCACCTGAGACGAAGAGCTGACTCATTGGAAAAGACCCTGATGCTGGGAAAGATTGAAGGCTGGAGAAGAAGGGATGACAGTGGATGAGATNCAGTCCAGAATATTCATTGGAAGGACTGATGCTGAAGCTGAAACTCCAATACTTTGGGCACCTGAGACGAAGAGCTGACTCATTGGAAAAGACCCTGATGCTGGGAAAGATTGAAGGCTGGAGAAGAAGGGATGACAGTGGATGAGATGGTTGGATGGCATCTCTGACTCAATGGGCATGAGCTTGAGTAAACTCCCGGAGTTGGTGATGGACAGGGAGGCCTGGTGTGCTGCAGTCCATGGGGTTGCAAAGAGTTGGACATGACAGAGCAACTGAACTGACCTGAACTTTTTAATCATTATGTCTTTCCAGAATATAATTTTGATAGGTTTTTCTGCTTTAGTCTTGGGAAACAAATTCTCTCTGCATTTGTGTCTAAAAGTGTCGTTAAAATCATCCACTAGGGGACTTCCTGGCTGGTCCAGTGGTTAAGACTCTCTGGTCCTCTGCAAGGGACTTGGGTTCAATCCCTGGTCAGGGAACTAAGATTCTGCATGCTGCTTGGTGTGGCCAAAAAATAAAAGTTAAAAAAATTTGCCCATTAATATCCTCATTACAAAGATCATAAAAAAAATCCTCTAATCTTTAATTCTAACTATTGTATTTTTCAGTACTAGAAGTTCTTTTTAATATCAATTGTGATTCTTTTTGGGCTTCCCTGGTGGCTTAGATGGAAAAGAATATCCCTGGCATGCAGGAGACCTGGGTTCAATCCCTGGGTTAGGAAGATCCCCTGGAGAAAGATCGTTTTTTATTGTTTTCAGTTTTTTGCTAAAATTTTCAATCTTGTTGATTATTTCTTAGACAGAATTGACTGAGTCTGTGTCTAGCAATTCAAGTATTTGAAATCTTTGTGTTTCTCTTGTCTGTTGGCTTTCACTCATGGTGTCACGTTTTCTTGTATGCCTGGTTGCCTTTGAATATAACTGGTTCCAGTTTTCTCCTGGGCGTGCCCCGAAGGACCACAGCAAGTGTTCATGAAAGTAACCTGTCCACCTTTCAGCAGTGTTCTGCGTGGTCTTCTTCTTCTGCTCAGAGCTGGGTGAAATCACCTCCTTTTCGCCTTCAGTGGAAGTTACCTCCCACGGGTCATTGCCACTTCCCCACACAGCCAATGCCTCTCTTGCTTGTTTTGCTTGGAAGGCCAGAGGCTCTGCCTCCGCTGCGCTTCTCAGGAAAACTGTGGGGCTGGGCTCCCTGTGCAACAGTGCCGGGAGGTGGGGTGCCAGTGGTGGGCCCCTCAGTTGCTTGAGTTGGCTTTTTGATATTTGGGGTACAACAACTCCTGCGATGTTCACCTGTCTTCCTCTGGCTACCTCCCGCGGGGATACGTTCCGGTGGCAGGGATCAGAGTAGACTGTAAATACAACAGCCCCTCCCGCCCGCTGATGACGGTTGTTGTTTTCAGCCTTCAGCCCAGCTTGTCAGCCTAATTTTCCGTTCCTTTCAGGTTGACACTTTGACAGCTTGGTACACGCAGATTANAGGTGGGGTGCCAGTGGTGGGCCCCTCAGTTGCTTGAGTTGGCTTTTTGATATTTGGGGTACAACAACTCCTGCGATGTTCACCTGTCTTCCTCTGGCTACCTCCCGCGGGGATACGTTCCGGTGGCAGGGATCAGAGTAGACTGTAAATACAACAGCCCCTCCCGCCCGCTGATGACGGTTGTTGTTTTCAGCCTTCAGCCCAGCTTGTCAGCCTAACTTTCCGTTCCTTTCAGGTTGACACTTTGACAGCTTGGTACACGCAGATTAGCTTCTGGAGGGGGTGCGGCAGGTGGGGGTGTGGAATGTCACCTCACTCGCTGCCAGGCATGCTCAGACATGTGGAACACCCAAGAGGCAGAGGTGGGGGGCCGGGGGTAGGGCTAGGTGGGGGAGGATTAAGGAGGCGAGAGCCACAGAGCCTGCTTCGTAATTGACCAGATCTTGACATACACGGGCCCCCCCACCTCACACACACACGCGCACACACACTCTCACACATGTGCACGCACACACACATATGCACGCACACGCACACTCTTGCACACATGCATACACACACTCACACATGCGCACACACACATGCATATACACATACCCTCTCACGCACACACACTCACATGCACACACACACATGCACGCACACACACTCTCTCACACATGCACACACATTCACACACACTCACACGTACACACACTCTCTCACATGCACATTCACACGCACACACACATGCACACAAACACGCACAATCACACTCACACACACACACACATACACTCACACATACTCTCACACATGTGCATGTGGACACACGCGCACACACACATGCTCACCTATTTTTGGCCTAAGTGCCTCGGGGCTTTTCTTGGGGAACGCACAGGCACTCTTTCCCTCCCCAGGTTCCACTTGGTAAATTTCCTACAGCCTTGTGTGGAAGTCCCCGCTGCCCTCCTCCCAACCTGAGCCGAGTGCCTGGCCTGCCCGCCAACTTCCTGTTTCACCTCAATGAACAGAGTCGGCTGGGAGCTCGTGGCAAGGACTCCAGCCCCAGGAGTCCCCCACCCTCCTAGGTGGGGACACTCTGTATCCCGTTCCAGGCACTGCTCCCAGAACAGCGTCACCCTCTGTATCCCTCCCTTGAGACCCACTCCTAGCTGCCCTGAAAATAGAGTTTATTCCATTTTCATTGAGGAGAGGGGACTCTACCATCCTCATATCATCTGATTCGCCTGAAGAATCACATCTTCCGCCCTCATGAAAAACACAGCAGCTTGTCATGATGAGTGATGTTACCGTGAATAATGCAGTTTTGAGTTGAAACTTCTTCTTTTCCAAGAATCAGTAAATTTCCTTTTTCCTCTGCATTTCCTCCCCTCCCCCATAACATCTAGGTTTAACAAGGCATGAGTCATTGTGGTTTTACTCTTGGGGAGAATTTTTTTTTTCCTACTGTTACTGCATTGCCAACTGATGAAAGCATGAAAAAGGAGCATTGAGTAAGGTTCCCTGAGCTATACAGTAGGTTCTCATTACTTATCTATTTTACGCATAGTGTCAATAGAGTATATATGTCAATCCCAGCCTCCCAATTCATCCCACCTCCCCTTTCCCCTTTGGTGTCCATATGTTTGTTCTCTGTGTCTGTGTCTCTATTTCTGTTTTGCAAACATTTACGGTAGCCAGAGCATAGAAGCAACCTTAATGTCCATTAACAGGGGAACTGATAAAGAAGACGTGGCACATAGAGACAATGGAATATTACTCAGCTATAAAAAGGAACAAAATTGAGTCATTTGTAGAGATGTGGATGGACCTAGAGACTGTCACACAGAGTGAAGTAAGTCAAAGACAGGAAAACAAATATCATATATTAATGCACATACTTGGAATCTAGAAAAACGGTGTGGATGATCTTTTGCCCTCCTAAGTGGTATGAGGTGGTATCTCATTGTGGCTTTGATCTTCAGGTGTTGGATTTTATTCTAAGGGCGGCAGGGAGCATTGGGAGGATGAGAGTCAGGATTGAGGGTAGATGAACAGGATGCTGAAGTTCAAAAGGATCTCATTGGCTGCCGTGTGGCAAACAGATGGTAGGAGACTCCAGAGGTGAATTGGGAGGTGCTGATAGCTTGGATAAGGATGAGAACAGAGGTGGTGGGGAGAAGTTGTCAGATACGGGTATACTGTGAAGGCAGTACAGAGCTGACAGTTTTTGCAGATGGATTGAACATGGAGTTTGAGAAAAAGAAAGGAGTCAAAGATGACTACAGAGTTTTGGCCTGATAGGCAGTGGCAACCCCATTAACTGAGATGGGGACAGAGGGATGAGATAAATTTCAAGTGTTCAGTTCAGTTCAGTTCAGTCACTCAGTCGTGTTGAACTCTTTGCGACCCCATGAATCGCAGCATGCCAGGCCTCCCTGTCCATCACCAACTCCCGGAGTTCACTCAGACTCGTGTCCATCGAGTCAGTGATGCCATCCAGCCATCTCATCCTCAGTTGTCCCCTTTTCCTCCTGTCCTCAATCCCTCCCAGCATCAAAGTCTTTTCCAATGAGTCAGCTCTTCACATGAGGTGGCCAAAGTACTGGAGTTTCAGCTTTAGCATCATTCCTTCCAAAGAAATCCCAGGGTGGATCTCCTTCAGAATGGACTGATGGGATCTCCTTGCAGTCCAAAGGACTCTCAAGAGTCTTCTCCAACACCACAGTTCAAAAGCATCAA
The DNA here is from genome assembly GCA_006410875.1 of Neotragus pygmaeus. Taxonomy (NCBI): domain Eukaryota; kingdom Metazoa; phylum Chordata; class Mammalia; order Artiodactyla; family Bovidae; genus Neotragus; species Neotragus pygmaeus. Next base: position 3,074,938 of record SJYV01018097.1, on the reverse strand, counting down.
TTCTTCAATGCTCAGCTTTCTTCACAGTCCAACTCTCACATCCATACATGACCACTGGAAAAATCATATTTCAAGTGGGGAGGGAAATAAAAAGTTAAATGTTAAATTTGGGAACTCTGGTGCATATTAGACATCCAGAAGGGCATGGATTGAGGCCTTTAAAGCTCAGAGAGAAGGCTGGGTAAAAGATAGGGATTCGATTTGTACGTTGTTCATTGGAAGCAGCGATATTGAAGCTGAAACTCCAATACTTTGGCCACCTGATGTGAAGAACTGACTCATTTGAAAAGACCCTGATGCTGGCAAAGATTGAAGGCAGGAGGAGAAGGGGATGACAGAGGATGAGATGACTGGATGGCATCACCAACTCAATGGACATGAGTTTGAGTAAACTCCGGGAGTTGGTGATGGACAGGGAGGCCTGGCGTGCTGAGGTCCGTGGGGTCACAAAGAGTCGGACAGGACTGAGCGACTGAACTGAACTGAACTGATACATATTTAGCTTCTTTGCTGTGGCCACTCTTGCTTGGCTTTAGAGCTGGCCGGCTCAGTAGCTGTGGTACACGGGCTTAGTTGCCCTGAGGCATGTGCAGTCTCCCAAACCACATGGGACCCAGTGAGGTTGTCTAGGTCAGGGGTCAGCAAACTACCACCCACGAGCCAAATCCAGCCTGCTGCCTCTTTTTGTACCAAGGGCTAGCTAAGAGCAGTTTTTACATTTTTGAATGTTAGAAAAAAAAAATGTTGAAAAGAATCAACTTTTTGACACAGGAAAATTGTATGAAATTCAAATGATATTGTTCACCAATAAAGTTTTCTAGGTACCCGGCTGTGCCCATCGGTTGATGTATCATCTGAGGCTACTTTGTTGGCCTAGGGGGTGAGTGAGAGAGGGAAGACAGAGAAGAGGGGCAGGGGCTGAGGCCCGGGCAGTGCCTGTCAAGGGTCAGCCACTGCCCTTGCGAGTCCAGGGGACCAGCAAGCCAGGGGTGCTCACCTCCTGCATTCAGGCTTACTCAGCACTTCCTGGATGGCTGAGGTCAGAGTGTCCACGAGAGGCACTTGGATGGTAAAGAGTCTGCCTGCAGTGCAGGAGACCCAGGTTCGATCCCTGGGTCGGGAAGAACCCCTGGAGAAGGGCATGGCTACCCACTGTAGTATTCTTCCCTGGAGAATCCCGTGGACAGAGGAGCTTGATGGACTACAGTCCATGGGGTCGCAAAGAGCCAGACGTGACTGAGCGACTTAACAGTTTCACGTGAAATGGCTGATGTCTAGCCTTGTTTTCCTCTGTAGGCTGCTGTAACAAATGACCACAAACAGCATAACTTTAATATCTGTTCTCTCATCATTTCAGGACATGTAAGTCTGAAACGGAGGTGTCGGCAGGTCTGCAGGAAGATCCAGCTTGCTTCTCTGCGGCTTCTGACACCCCATCTTAAGCATCCTTTGGCTTACAATTGCCTCGCTCCCATCTCTGGTTGTGTTCCCACACACCTTCTCCCCTGGGTCTCAGTGTCACCATGTTCTTAAAAGGACACAATCATTGGATTAGGCCCCTTCTTATCCAGTGTGACCTCCAACTTGATCACATCTTCAAAGACCTGATTTCCAAACAAGGCCACACTTGCTGGCACCGGGGTGAGAACTTCAGCACACCTTTTGGGACACACCATTCTACCCACGACAGTTACACACACGGAGGTCTCGTGGGTTGATAGAAGCATGCCTGAGTTCTTGAGATGTTTTTTAAAAGGATACAGCCAGCATTTCCCTGGTGGTCCAGCGGTTAAGAATCCACCTGCCAGTACAGGGGACCTGGGTTCGATCCCTGGTCCAGGAAGATCCCACGTGCTGCGGGGCAGCTAAGACCATGCACCGCAGCTCCCGACGCCGGCAAGCCCTACAGCCCATTCTCCGCAACAAGACAAGCCTCTGCAAGGAGAAGCCCACTCCCTGAAACTAGAGAAATTAGAGAAATTTCGCCGCAATTACAGAAAGCCTGTGCACAGCAATGAAGACCCAGGGCAGCCAAAAATCAAAAGCAAAAAAAAGAAAAAGAAAGGACACAGCCAGGAGACTGATGATCTTGGGGAGGAAAAAAGAAAAAAAAATTCCTTTATTGGCTTTAGATCTTCATGCGTTTGGGTGGAGTGGCTGCCTCCCCACGGGCAGAATTTGGGCAGGAGAAGAACACAAACGTCTCTGATGTCATAGTGAGCTCAGGCAACCCACTGTGGAGTTTCTTGAGTTTCAGGTAGAGGTTCTCTGCCAAGAATTTCAAGTCTCAGCCCTGAGATGCCACAGGAAAAGGCAGTGAGGAGACTCGGGGGGAAGGATCCCTGGACCCAGAGACTAGGGGCTGTCACCCTGAGGCTGCGTGAACTTCAGCAAGTCACCATTTCTGCTGCCCTTGGATCTCAGCTCCTTCTGCAGGAAGGAAATGACCACGGGCCCATCTCTCTCTCGGTGTCACCATGCGGATGAGCGGAAATCTGAGCCCTGGACTCAGCATGCTCTCCGCAAAGTGATGTTTCCAGACGAAGCAAACCTGCCATCATAGAATGGCTAAAAGCCTGACACTTAGCATCTCGTCTGTCGTGGATCAAGTTTCTTTCCAATAAATCAAATTTTGTGAACTCGGAAATTTGCCAGATACCTTGTTTTTTCTCCAGCCTCCCTTTTCCTCTCCAGGTGTAGTAAAATAGACATAACAGAAACTTTACCTTTTTGACCATTTCAAAGTGTACAGTGCAGTGGCATTAGGTACATTCTAGTTCCAGAATATTTCATCATCCCAAACAGAAGCCTTGTTTCTGCCAAGCAGTAACTCAGCATTTCTGCTCAGCCATACCCCCTGCCCCTGGAATCACAAATCTGCTTTCTGTATCTATGGATTTACCTTTTCTGGACATTTCCTTTAAATGGATGCACCCAACATGGCATAATGGTTCCAAGACTCACTCATGTTGTAGCATGTGAGTTTCATTTTGTATGGCTGAATAATACTGTAAATATGCCTCATTTTGCTTATCTGTTCATTTGCTGATGACCTTTGGATTGTTCTACCTTTTGGCTCTTATGAATACTGCTCGTACAAACATTCCTGTGTCCATTTTTGTTGGAGCACTTGCTTTCAAGTTCTTTTGGATCCACACCTAGGAGTGGAACTGTTGGGTCACATGGGCTTCTTATAAGGGCAGAAACAATGTTGGTAGGCATCCTTCTTTTGGGGCCTCCCAGGTAGAGCTAATGGTAAAGAACCCGTCTGCCGATGCAAGAGACACAAGAGACATGGGTTCGATCCCTGGGTCGGGAAGACCCCCTGGAAAAGGAAATGGCAACCACTCCAATATTCTTGTCTGGAAAATCCCATGGGTAGAGGAGTCTGGCAAGCTACAGTCCTTGGGGCCACGAAGAGGGGGACAGGACTGAGCGGCTGGCATATATATATGTTTAATTTGTGGTGGAACTGCCAGCCTGTTCTTCACAGTGACTGCACCATTTTGCATTTCCATCAGTGTGTATAAGGATTTCAGCTTTTCCTGGATAATGTCTGAACACCTGGTTTGTTAAACGCAGCAATGCCTCCTGGACAAGCCAGCTGCTTGTTGTTCTCTGCCTGTCCTGCTGTGACTGGAGGCCCTGGGGGTAGGCAGCGGTACCCCCACTCTGGTCCCCTCGGGGACCTCTCCTGGAGGTCACTCATGGCCATCACTCAGGCAGATCTTCCAGGACCAGAGAGTCGACTCTAGAGTGGGGATATGGGTGCAGCTGGCTAGAGCCTCTGCAGTACTCATGGGGGCAGAGGACAGGCCTGTCAGCATGGGATAGTCCCCTGGTCTTGGACTTGATCTTAATCAAGTCCCTCTTCCTGGCTGCCTGGCCCTGCTGGCTGAAGAGCCGACCTTAGGGAATCTGTTCACTCCCAGTTCCAATCTCCCGAAAACTCCTTACTCTGCTGTAATGGGTCTGCTGGCCCCTTCAGGCTACCTCTTGTCCTGAACCCTTTCTTCTCCTGCCCTTATTCTCCAGCCCCTTATTCTTCCAATGCACTGTGGGCTGGCTCTTACAGCTCTTTGATCCTCAAAGAACATTCTACTGTCCTCTTAGGGGAGCAAAAAAGGCGTTTCAGTTTATTTACTTTGTAGTTTATTAAATTAAAAAAATTTTTATTTGAATTTATTTATTTTAATTAGAGGTTAATTACTTTACAATATTGTAGTGGTTTTGCCATACATTGACATGAATCAGCCATGGGTGAACATGTGTTCCCCATCCTGAGTCCCACTCCCACCTCCCTCCCAAGGCATCTCAGTTTAGATTCAGACACACACCATGAACTCATAATAACTCACATGGAACTCACAATAACATTGATATACAATCAAATGGGTTGAGTTAGGTAAGTAAACGTATTATTTATGCTCAGTGTTCTAGAGGGGTGCAAAGAATGTGGGGTCAAAGGATCCTTTGGCCTGACAGTGTGAACCTGTCGCCTCTCCACTTCGCCGGAACCACGCCCCCTAGGGCACCAGGAGGGAGTGGATGAAAAGATCCTTTCACATGGCAGACTTTAAATTTCCTGGATGGATTGGCGCCATGTCTTTTTCTCTTTTTGGCTGCACCAAATGGCCTTGCAGGATCTTAGTTCCCGGACCAGGGATCCAACCTGTACCCCCTGCATTGGAAGCGTGGAGTCTGAACCACTGGACCACCAGTGAAGTCCTTGGAGCCATCTCTGACCACGCCTTTTTTTTTTCTTGGATGACCAAACAGCCTGCTGTATGTTCCTGCTGGGGTGTCCTTTGAAGAACATTCTGGAAGTGAAGGTAGGCCTGGCTGGAAGCAGCGGCAGGAGGAAGTTTGAGGAGGCGGTACGTCGGAGAAGAGAATGGTCTCAGCCCAGGGAATGCAGCAGGAGTGTTTCTGGCGCCTGGATGCATTCCACTTTGGTTTTCAGTTCTTCCCAAGCTATTATGGAAATGATGTTTGCAAAAAAACAAAGTTGCCCCTGGCCCTGCCGCACCCCGGTCACTCCGCGCAAACCATCCCCACCTGCCCGGGGAAGGTCCAAAATATGCAGGCGCATGAGCCGCCCCGCTGGGCACATGAGGCCGCATAATTTCCGTGGGCCCCTGCTCTGCGGCTCTGGTGGGAGACCGGCTGTGTGTTCAGGACTCAGCCTCAGGGCTAGCTTTTGGCCTTGGCCTCACCCCCGGGGGTGTGGAGGGTGTCTGTGCGGGACTCAGGCTTCCAAAGGCAGCGGACCGGCGCCAGTGTCNTAAGTAGCATTATGCCAGCTAAGTGCTCTTTCGTAAGCATTTACACTCCGGGAGTCGGTGATGGACAGGGAGGCCTGGCGTGCTGTGATTCATGGGGTTGCAAAGAGTCGGACACAGCTGAGCAACTGAACTGAACTGATGTGTCTAGACACTGTACAAATGGCAAGGGGCCTAGGACACATTAGAAGCCTGTGACCTTGAGTCCCGAAAGGAAACCTAATGCATTGTTGGTTATGTGATATCCATCCCCAACTCTCCTTCACTCCATCTCTTCTCTATAACTACACCTCAGATTTAGTCCAGGCAATCCACTCCCCTCCACCACCCTCAACAGAGTCTAAGGCTTTCACTATGTCAATAGCTGGAAACGCATCCCGTTTGTGAGGCAGTGGCTTTGGAAAGGCATGTGACCAAGTTTTGAACAATGAGGAAAGTGAGGGAAAGTCTGTTAAATGGAGATTTTGAAGACCTTTCTTCATTCTTTACAAAAGTAGATGAATATTTAGAATGTGGTATTTAGAATATGATAAATATTGAATCCAAATGAATATTTAGAATATGATAAATATTGCATCCTCCAACTATTGGTGGGAAATAGAGTTTTTAACGGCATTCTGGAAATCAGTCACATGAAGAAAGATAAAACCAGACCAATCTGATGGACTATAAATCAGGCTAAGTTCCAACCAGATCAATTAGTTAACTATTAAATGTGAAATTATTTGAATAAAACAGACATAAATTTCTCAGTAATCTATGAATGAGGAAGCCTAGGATTCTTAACTATGAATTAGTTAAACCACGGGAATTCTATCTATGACTTAAAATGCAGAGGCAGTAAGGGCAAGGACAGAAATTTGTGATTAGATTAAACTTCTGTATGGAAAAGATTCAAAACAAGACTGGAAAAAGATACTTGTAACTTATTTCAGAGACAAAAGTTCCCAATTTATACAGGACTTCAAAGATTAGAAAAGAGGTCAACAAGAGTGAAAAATAAAAATATGAAATGGTCAGTCATAGGCAAATATATACAAACGGATCTTAATGACATGAAAAAAATCAACTGTGTTTTCAAGAAGAAAAATGCAAACTAAAAGTATACTGAGATGACATTTCTTCCCTATCAGATAGGCAGATCTTTTAGTTTGACAGCATAGTATTTTGGCCAAACTTGTGAAAACAGTAAGTCTCATATAGTTCTAGTATGAATGCAGTGTGGCACTTACAAATCCTATGGAAGGGAATTTGTCAATACTGAGCAAAATTCCATAGGCATTTACCCTCTGACAGCAATTCCACTTCTTAAAACCCATTCCAAAGGCATACAGGCCCAGCAGGGGGGCGGGGGGAGGCAAGCAGCAGGCAGGAATATGTATGCACAAAGCTATTCACTATAGTATTATTTATAGTAACAGATACTGGAAACAATCAACATATCTGTAATAGAGGATGTGTTGCATAAAGCATGCATTCCACACAACGGAATACTATGAAACTGTAAAAGAGAAATATCTCTAGAAAATGCAGTGGAGTGTTCTCCATTTTTGTTAAGGAAAAATGAAAGTCCAAGGAAACTGAACAGAAAACTGCCCTAAACTTACCAAAGAAAGGATGCGATGCCAAGTGTGTGTGTACATACATATATATGTATATGTACACATACACACACATATGTACCACTCTATCTATATCTAAGTATATGTTTGTCTTAAAAGTAGAATAAAAAATGAATACAAATCTGTGGGAGGAAGAGACAGGATAAAGGGAAGAGAAAGAAATTAGATTTCTTTGAGTATAATTTGTTTTACAGATTTAGGAATCATGTAGTAAATTTTCTATGCAATTATAAAATAAAACTAAATATAAAAAAGCAGTCGCTATAAATCGGAAGTGAAATAAGACAAATGAACCTAATTTCACACTTAGTTGGTTGTAACTATTCACAGAGGGACTATTCCAAGTGACTTTATTTAATAACAAGGTAATTTGGAGACAAAATAGTAAACTATTCATAGTAATTAACAAATGCATCATCAACTTGATCGACATGAGGTTGAGTAAGCTCCAGGAGTTGGTCATGGACAGACTAGCCTGGAGTCCACTGGGTCACAAAGAGTCAGACACAACTGAGTAACTGAACTGAACTGATTCACAGTAATTACATTATTCATGGTAAGATTGCCATTGCTATTCTGAGAACCTTGTGCACGTACTGTGGATAAGCCAGAGTCTCAATAACTATAACAGTATCATTGAGAACTGAGGGGCATTTTTTTTTGTTTGCTTGTTTTTGTTGTAGTTGAAAAGGTGTTCTAACTGGAGAAACCCACATTCCTAAAGTCTATTCTACACATTGTCTTAGCTTCCTCCACAGATTTATTTATTTCATGTTATTGCCATGATATCTATTCTTGAACTGTTGTTTATTTTTCACACAATAAGGTCACACATGTGCACAGACACAGAAGTATATTTAATATGTATATAGACACATACATGCATTTATTTAGATAACATCCTCTTATGTGTTTGTTACATTTTTGACTTGAGGAAATCTCTCTCTGGCTCTGTTCATCCTCCCAGGGTGTGTGTCAGAGTCTGCTCTTGCCCAACATCAGACCTCACCTTCTTCCCACCAACTTCTAAGTTCTTGGCTCCTTCCAATCAACAGGCAGAAAACATTTCTCAAGTGTGTGCCATCTTTCTAGCTTGAATTCATCAATGTGGATTTCAGAGGCACTAGTAGAAACCAATTTAAGGTATGAGTTGTAGTTAAAACGAGTCCTGTTTCCAGCCAAACTCTCATCTTCGATAAAGGAGAAACTAAAGCACTCCCAACATCAGGACACACAGCCAAGAAGTCATGTGATGTCCATTGGTAGGAAGGGCCAAAGGTAATTTAATGTGGAAAACATGTTTGGACATCAGCTTGGGGTTAAAAGGTTTAGCCTGTGTATATCAGATCTCCAATTCCTAGAAGACAGACCCTCAAGACCTCAAGGAATAGCAGAGATTCAGGTAGAAGACCCTTCTAGAGACAAAACTTTTATCTATTTCTAGGACAGTTCTCCAAAAAAAAAAAAAAAAAAAAAAACTATCTCTTTACCATAACAGANTAACTATATTAAATTATTAAATATTAACAATTTTAATATTTTGACAAATTCAATAAAGACTTCAAAGATGGTCCATATCAAAAAAAAAAAATAAAAGGAAGTAAAAGAAAAATCTAAAAATTTAGTAAGAAAAGAAGGAAAAAAAATCTATGTCAAAGTAATTGTAATTATTTAGTTTGGAAAAATAAGTGTGAAAAGAATACTGGAAAGGGAGCGATAAAGGAACATACAAGAAAAACCAGATTGAAATGAAAGACATGTAAAGTTAAAATAGACTTCAGGAAAAAGGAATGGGGGAGCCATCCTGAGCGCTAATGGTTTTCCAAGAGACTAAGAAACAGTGGCTGTCGGTTGACATATCCATTAACCTGAAAGCAAAACCAAAGAGGAAGGTCTTTCTCTCTTTGAAAGTGATACCTTATACCATAAGAGCTTAATATTCTTCAGCCGTTTCTTGTGTTTATTATTCATGACTCCATGGTTGCAGATGGCAAGAAAACAAATCAAATTCTCTTTGGCTAGAAAGAGATTTCATTGGCTTACATAAGTAGGTGCTCTAAAGATAGAATGAACATCAGATAAATCTGGATCAAGGTACATACCATGTCTTATTTTTTCTCCCCTATCTGTCTCCAAATTCTCTGTTTTTTATTATTTTGGGTTTTTGACCTCATATTCCTCTTCCACAATCAGACTCTGAAACTCCCAAATCCACAGCTTTCCATTTCAAGCCTTCTTTCTTCCTTTACCAGATCTCATGGAGGGTTCAGAATGGTTCCACTTACGAAATGCAAGAGCTCACCAGATCAATCATTAAGAGTATATGCCTGTGGTAGCAAAATTGTCCAGGCCGAGGTAAAGTAAGTGCCCACCTCAGGCAGACAGGACACTGTGCTTGCCAATTCCATCAGAACCACACAGGATGGGGAAGGAGCAGTTTTCCAATGGATCCCAACAACAGATGCCTCTTACTATCCCTTTAAATAAGATTATTTGCCCTCTGGGGACAGGGTTATCTCAAAGTCATTTGGCCTTCTCTATACTTTCCTGCCACACTTCCCTATGCCTTGTGAGGAAGCAGACACGACCCAGAGTTTTCACAAATTAATTGATTGCAATCACCTAACTAGCAGATGCAAACTGTTCAGAGTTTAGGGAGCATAAAGGAGACAAGGACATGTACATTTCAAAAACGCCATCATTAGAAAGCAGGGTCTATCCGCACTACCCATCTGTGAGTTATCACCTGAAACCATTTAAAATACAATCAAAGATTTTTAGAGATGAAAACTGGATTGTTCACATAATTCTGGGACCTTGTAACGGTGGTGTGTGGAGCACAGGGGTTGTACAGTATTATCTCCTGGAGTGAGAAGTTCATAGAGCTCTCACAGGTAGGGAAACAAGGAAGACACTAAGCCAAAGAGATTCCAGACCTCATCCTAACTACATACAGCAGGTAAAAGAGCCTATTTCTGTCTTATCTGAGAGGGTCACATCAGCCTTTGAGGAAGGCTGCTGCTGCTAAGTCGCTTCAGTCGTGTCTGACTCTGTGTGACCCCAGAGATGGCGGCCCACCAGGCTCTGCTGTCCCTGGGATTCTCCAGGCAAGAACACTGGAGTGGGTTGCCACTTCCTTCTCCAATGCATGAAGGTTAAAAGTCAAAGTGAAGTCGCTCAGTCATATCCGACTTTGAAGAAGGCTACAACTGACAAACCAAAAAAAAAGAAGAAGAAGAAAGAAACTATACAACAACCAAAAGACTGCTATATTTGGCAAATCACTTCATTTTACCAAGAGAAAACAGCTCTTACAGCTCTTAAATTACAGGCCTAGACTCAATATGAGATCACCCAAATCTCACTCCAGGATTCTTTTACTTCACCAAGGCATGTTTCCTAATTCAATTTTGCAAAAAAATTTTTAGACGCAAAGACTTTGATGCTTGAGTCCTTAAACTACATATAAATACGTGAATTACATAAAATTCTTACCAGAATTTAAGAAGTCTTCCTGAACCCCCAAAGCTCCTAAAATAACATCAGTTTCAAATATATGAACTTAAAAAAGTAAGACTTATCTACATCTAATGAAGTATTGATGTATCAATTTAGTAAATGCTTATGAAAGGATACTTAATCAAAATGAATAGTTCCAGCAATCACTTTGGTTGACAACATTAAGAATCAAAAGTACGTAATATTTAAAGATCATTCGATGATGCTTCTCTTCTGTTTTCATATACATAATATGGATGATCCTTGCACTTGGCAATATAAAATTTCCCATAGTCTTTAAGGGATCATTCAAAGACTTTACAATTAAAGAGAATAACTTTTGGAATACATTTGAATCGTTTTCTAAAACTAAATGATGTTTTAAAGGCTTAGTTATCATGGAAATAAATGCATATATTGGTACAGGTAATGGTAATAAAATGAACATGCCCTACATCAAGCACATTTCTTCTCTAAGTTAAGATGGCAATAAGACAACAGTTTCCACAAGCAGTTCACATTACTGAGAGGTCAGGACCAAGACTATATTTTTGAATGCCAGCTGAAAGCTTTGACCATGGAAGGGAATTTTATGGGCCTGTTGCCTAAGAAATCACCTGCTATATGGGATTTTAATTCATTTCAAAAACAAGACAATCTGTATATTAACTGTGGACAATTCCAAGAAGGTTTTGGAGTAATCTCAGCAAACAGTCCTAAAGAACCTGTCCAGGACAGTTACATGCAATTCCTTGTAAAAGTCAAATATGTTTGTTTGTTAATCTTGTTATTCAGAGATAAAAATCAAATACTAATACACATAAGAGTTTAAACTAAAATGCTAGTTCAATGAAAAGCTAAAACTCTGAAGACTTATTGCATTTTACCACGTCTCAAGTTGTTTTTAACAGTGATAGGTCAGGCTCTATTTTTTCACAGGATAAAGATAAAACAGTGCAATGACCCAAATGTATTAGAGTCATAAGCAAAAACTTTCACAAATCATTTCTAAAACTATTCAATATACTGCCTGTCTACTACTAGGCTGAAACACACTGATCAGAGCAAGTGTGAGATGTACTAATCCTATGGCTTGTACTTAAACAAGACTGGTTGGATAGATAATCCAGATACACACAGGGTTTGATAGCACAAGTTATTTTTGAATGTTTTAGGCTATCACTTAAGCCACAAGAAAAAATGATTTTTCGAGGCATGTTCCAGTGTATGCTCACCCTTTTCTGCTACCAACTGTCATCTCAGTTTGCTGATTAAACTTTTGACATATTCTACACTATCCTCTACTCCTTTCCAATTCTAAACAGCTGTCTCCCCTTGCTGGCAGGAACTCTCCAACATCTGGACACTCAGAATGGCTACTTTTATGATATACAGATTCCATTTTATCCAAATACCCAGCCCTGAGAATATGAAATGAGCCTAAAGAGAGAGAGTGCGAACACTTCATGTGTTAAACAAACATTAGTTCAAGGAATGACTGCATAGAAGCCATAGAATTGAGAACAATTTCTTTTAAACCACAGTATTGCGACATCTGTAAGATGGCAAAGAATATAAAATGCCATAATTCTAAAAGGATAAATGATGACATGCTTCCTAAGTTTCTACCCAGGTGGTGATAAATGTCCAAACTCCTAACTTAAACAGAAATTCTACCTCATGGTCTAATTTGATGTTTAGTTTTGTTTTTCCCCCCAGCAGATGTAAGAACGAAAACATTTGTGTTCAATGAAAATGGGTGAGTTGAAGAAAAATAAAACATAAATCATCTCCCTTAAGCTCATTGCCCATATCCAATCAATCACTAGTTCCACCTTGTACAACTTCCTAAACATATCTGATCTTTCACATATTTTGCTACAATAGTCTTTGTAACTGTTTTCCTGAAGCCATTCTTCCCAACACTTCATTCTATTCTCTGTAAGCAGCTAGAGTGATAGCTATTTTAAAGTTCAAATTGGGTCATGTCATCTTTAATACTCCCTTCCTAAATCCCATTTATGTTTCCTCATACTTGTCCACATGGACCCCAAATCCTTGCATGACCCAGCTTCTCTCTCCAGCCTCACCTTGAGCCTCTAGTCTTCTCATTCAACGTAATCAACAGTGGCCTATCTTTCACCACCCAAAAACATCAGACTCCTTTCACGTTTAAAGTCCTCCTATGCTCTATTCTTTGCTAGGTTGCCTCCTGCTCCTGTTCGGATCTTGATTTATGCATCACTTCCTAAGAGAATTACTCTTTGGCTCATGGAAATATGTTAGGTATCCTTTTATACCTCTCAAGGGATCATGTAATTTTTCTTTGTGGCAGATTTTACAACTGTATTTAATTAACTTATTAAGTCAAACATTAAAGAGATTTGCAAAACTATAAAACAATGCCATTCTCACATTTTTTGTATTCAAAAGTACAGGTGTCTTTTAATGTTATATTAATCTATAATGATTTTATTAATGATATTTTAAATGAATATCTTAAACATCACTGATATTAATTTCTATTACAGTAAATATCAGTAGATACCATATAAACATAAACCTTTTGGGTTTTCATTTTTTAAAAGCATAAAGGGTCCTGAGACCAAAAAACTTAACAGCCACTGGATAAGAAATTCTCTGACGGTTTAAGAAAGAACAAGATAGTGATTTATGATTAAAAATAAATCTTTTAGAAATACTTATTTTAAATTTTACTTAACTATACTTTATGTGAGAGAGAATTTCATGTAATATTGCTAACTTGGGGGGGAAAAGTTCTAGTTTAATACATGGCTAACTAAATTATAATAGGATCGGATAAGTTGGGTCATAAGTAATATGCTCATTACAAGAGAGTTGATAAAAAAATTCAACTTCCCCTAACAAGCATAGTTTACAGCTTGAAATGAACAATTTTCTCCTTTAAAAGCATTCTAACAAATGTCACCTTTAATAACAATGCATATAAGGGCTTCCCTGGTAGCTCAGATGGTAAAGAATCTGCCTGTGATGCAAGAGACCAGGGTTTGATCCCTGGGTTGGGAAGATCCCCTGGAGAAGGGAATTGCAATCCAGTATTCCTGCCTGGAGTATTCTATGGACAGAGGAGCCTGGCAGGCAACAGTCTATGGGGTCGCAGAGGGTTGGACATGACTCAGAGACTAACACACATAATTGTCTCAAACTTTTGAGGCAAACAAGCTTGAAAATCACAAATAAAACAAACCTTTTGGGACTTCTTGGTGGTCCAGCAGTTAAGAATCTGCCTCCTAATGCAGGTTTTACAGGTTCTGATCTCTGGTCAGGGAACTAAGATCCCACACGCCTCGCTATGAATGGAGCAAATAAGCCCATGCAATCCAACTACTGAGCCTGCGTGTTCCAGGCTCCGTGCACCACAACTAGAGAGTCCAGTGTGTGCATGACTGGATGAAGAAAAAGAAAGGTTCCACATGATGCAATGAAGATCCCACCTGGCCACAGCTAAGACCTGATTCAGCCAAATAAATAAATATAACAAAACACCCTTTTGATTTATTTTGATCTAATACCACTAAGTGGTGCTTGTGGTAAAGAACTCACCTTCCAATGCAAGAGATGTAAGAGATGCAGATTTGATCACTGAATTAGCAAGATACCCTGAAGGGCATGGCAACCCACTCCAGTATTCTCGCCTGGAGAATCCCATGGACAGAGGAGCCTGGTGGGCTACAGTTCATGGAGTCACAAAGAATCGGACATGACTGAAGAGACATAACACACACACCTAAGAACAGAAAAGTTCTTAACAGAAAAAACAATTTTTTGATGACAAGAGAGAAAAATATGTGTTCATAATAATGGTGATAATCATTATCACAGAAGAACAGTCTCACACCACCGTTCTAAGAGCTCTGCAATTTTTACTTACTAAACCTTCCCTGGGGGCTCAGATGGTAAAGAATATGCCAAAAATGCAGGAGACTCTGGGTTTGATCCCTGGGTTGGGAAGATCCCCTGGAGAAGGGAATGGCAATCCACTCCAGTATTCTTGCCTGCAAAATCCATGGACAGAGAACCTGGTGGGCTACAGTCCACAGGGCCCCAAAGAGTCAAAGTTAGACGCGGGAGAGAACAAGGGGGCAGAGGAGTAGGTGGATGCGGAGTACATCTTTCTCCGGATATATCAGGAATACACCTTCGTACACCGAAGTGCACGCAGAACACCAGCTGAGAGCAGACGGGAGGACCTGACCAGAGGGAAAGAATGTATAAAACCACGCAAAACTCGTAGGATGAAGGAAGTAGGGGAAAAACAGGAGGACTGGACATGCCTTCAGCCGGTGGGGGAACTGAAGCAGGGTTCCAGTCCCCACATTGAGGCAACTGTCTGAGTCAGAGAAACAGTTTAGGCTGAGTGAGACAGCTGACCTGTGACAGCCTAAATGGAATGAGAATCAGACAGCCCTTGCTGCAGCCATACATACCCAGTGACTCAAGAAAAACATTTATTCTTCTTCGGTTTTGACTTATTCTGTAGGTTCTTTCGGATTTTTTTCTTTTCCTTTCTGTTATAGTTGTCAATTTTATTGGCACTATGAAATGCAAGTAAGCTTGTGAGCTTTTTTTTCCCCCTCAATCACATTTTTTATTGTTATAAACCTCTGCCTCTACATTGGGTTTTTGCAGTACTGTGGAGTTTTCCTCTTTTTTTCCTATTTTTTTAATTTCAATGTTTTAACCTATTACATTTATTCTTTAGTTTACTCTTCTTACTTTTCTTTTCCCTTTGCCATTAATCTTTAAGGTATATAAATCTTTATCTACCTCTATTTAATCTGAATATCTATTCTTTCTTTTTTTTTCTTTTGTTTCCTCTTAACTTATTTCTTAGTTTTATTTTCATACCTTTATTCCCCAATTGGCACTTTGCTGTACTTTTGTTTTCCAGTTTGTGCTTTACTTAGTTTTGTTCTGGTAGATATAATTTTTGGTTTCCNCTTTCTTTTTTTTTCTTTTGTTTCCTCTTAACTTATTTCTTAGTTTTATTTTCATACCTTTATTCCCCAATTGGCACTTTGCTGTACTTTTGTTTTCCAGTTTGTGCTTTACTTAGTTTTGTTCTGGTAGATATAATTTTTGGTTTCCTTTGTTCACTGGGTCAATATATTATATTTTTGTTGGACTGTTTTGATTTTGCTTATGGGTGTGTATGTATATGTGTATATTCAGTCACACTTTTTATTCTTGTTATAAACCTCTGCCTCTACACTGGGCTTTTGCGGTTCTGTGGAGTTTTCCTTTGTTATATCTTTTTTCTTTCTTCTTCCATTTTTTTTCTCTCTTTTACAATTTTAATTTTTTTAAACCTATTATATTTTGTCCACATTTATTCCTTTGTTTGCCTTTCCTACTGTTCTTTTCCACTTGAAGTTAATCTTTAATGTANTTTTCCTTTGTTATATCTTTTTTCTTTCTTCTTCCATTTTTTTTCTCTCTTTTACAATTTTAATTTTTTTAAACCTATTATATTTTGTCCACATTTATTCCTTTGTTTGCCTTTCCTACTGTTCTTTTCCACTTGAAGTTAATCTTTAATGTATATAAATCTTCTTAATCTACCTCTAACTATGCATAGCTATTCTTTCTTCCTTTTCTTTCTCTCCTTTCCTCTCAATATACTTGTTAGGTTTGATTTCATAGCTTTATTCCCCACTTGGGACCTTGCTTTAGTTTTGTTTTCCAGTTTGTGCTTTAGTTGGTTTTGTTCTTAACTGGTATTTTTTTTTAATTCCTTTGTTCGCTGGGTCAGTCTACCGTACTTTATTTTTGTTGGACTGTTTTGACTTTGCTCATGGGTGTACACATATATGTGTACATTCCATTATTTTAATTATTATTTGCCTGCTTTTGTAACTGCCAATTGTCTGGGATTCATCTTAGGTTTCTCATCTTTGGATATTTGTTTTAATCTCACTTAATGCCATAGCAAACCACTTGTGGAATCTTCGTTCCTGACCAGATATCAAGCCCTGAGCCTTTGGAGTGGGAGCACTGACTCCAAGGCCCTAGACTATCAGAGAACTCACCCTAGGGAGTATCAAATAGTGAGAACTCACATAAGGGAAACCACTAGAATACAAGACCTGGCATTACCAGAAGCAGCCTGTACAGAACACCTCATCTGAACAACAAACAAAACAAAAATACAAACCCAGTTATCAGCTGACAGGATTACCATGTCACTCAGCCTTACCCATCAAAGGAAAAGCAAGCAAGCAAGCAAACGAAAACTCAGCACAAATTTCACCCTATGTGAAGCTTACACAAACCATGGGACCAGCCTTAGGAGGGCAGAAACCAAAAGGAAGAAAGAATTTTGGCTTCAACATTGAAGCCTGGGAAAAGGAGACCTCAAACACAATAAGATTAAAAAAAAAAAAAAGAAATGAAAAGGAAGATAAATACTACACAAATGAAGAAACAAAATCAATACACAGAAATCACTTACATTTCTATATACTAACAATAAAAAATCAGAAAGAGAAATTAAGGAATCAATCCCATTCACCATGGCAACAAAAAGAACTAAATATCTAGGAATAAACTTATCTAAGGAAATGGCAACCCACTCCAGTGTTCTTGCCTGGAGAATCCCAGGGACTCGGGAGCCCGGTGGGCTGCTGTCTATGGGGTCACACAGAGTTAGACACGACTGAAGCAACTTAGCAGCAGCAGCATCAAGGAGACAAAAGAACTGTACACAGAAAATTATGACAGTGATGAAAGAAATCAAAGACAACGTAAACAGATGGAGAGATATTCCATGTTCCTGGGCAGGAAGAATCAATATTGTGAAAATGACTATACTACCAAATGCAATCTACAGATTCAGTGTGATCCCCATTAAATTACCAATGGCATTTTTCATAGAACTAGAACAAAAAAAATTCACAATTTATATGGAAACACAAAAGACCCTGAATAGACAAAGCAGTCTTGGGAAAGAAGAATGGAGCTGGAGGAATCAACCTTCCTGACTTCAGATTATACTACAAAGCTACAGTCATCAAGACAGTATGGTACAGGCACAAAAACAGAAATACCAATGGAATAAGACAGAAAGCCCAGAAATAAACCCAGGCACCTATGGGTACCTTACATTTGACAAAGGAGGCAAGAATATACAATGGGGCAAAGACAGCCTCTTCAATAAATGGTGCTGGGAAAACTGGACAGCTCCATGTAAAAGAATGAAATTAGGACGCTTCCTAAAACCATACACAAAGAAAACTAAAAATGGATTAAAGACCTAAATGTAAGACAAGAAACTATAAAACTCTCAGAGGAAAACACAGGCAGAACACTTAATGACATAAATCAAAGCAAGATCCTCTATGACCCACCTCTTAGAGTAATGGAAATAAAAACAAAAGTAAACAAGTGGGACATGAATTAAACTTAAAAGCTTATGCATGGCAAAGGAAACTATAAGCAAGGTGAAGAGAAAACCCACAGAATGGGACAAAATACTAGCAAATAAAACAACTGACAAAGGATTAATTTCTAAAATATACAAGCAGCTTATACGACTCAGTACCAGAAAAACAAACAACCCAATCAAAAAGTGGGGAAAAGACCAAACAGATATTTTTCCAGGGAAGACATGGAGATGGCTAACAAACACATAAAAAGAAGCTCAACATTGCTCATTATTAGAGAAATGCAAATCAAAACTACAATGAGATATCACCTCACACTGGTCATAATGGCCATCATCTAAAAGTCTACAAACAATAAATGCTGGAGAGGGTGTGGAGAAAAAGGAACACTTTTGCATTGTTGGTAGGAATGTAAATTGATACAGCCACTATGGAAGACGGTATACAGATTCCTTAAAAAACTAGGAATATAACCACCATATGACCCAGCAACCCCACTCCTAGGCATATACCCTGAGGAAACCAAAATTGAAAGTGACACATGTATCCCATTGTTCATTGCAGCACTATCTACAATAGTTAGAACATGGAAGCAACCTAGATGTGCATCGACAGATGAGTGGATAAAGTTGTGGTACATTTACACAGTGGAATATTACTCAGCCATAAAAAGGCAGGCATTTGAGTCAGTTCTTATGAGGTGGATGAACCTAGAGCCTATTATACAGAGTGAAGTGAGTCAGAGAATGATAAATATCATATTCTAACACATATATCGGAGAAGGCAATGGCAACCNCAGTGGAATATTACTCAGCCATAAAAAGGCAGGCATTTGAGTCAGTTCTTATGAGGTGGATGAACCTAGAGCCTATTATACAGAGTGAAGTGAGTCAGAGAATGATAAATATCATATTCTAACACATATATCGGAGAAGGCAATGGCAACCCACTCCAATTCTCTTGCCTGGAAAATCCCATGGACGGAGGAGCCCTGGTGAGCTGCTGTCTATGGGGTCGCACAGAGTCAGACACGACTGAAGTGACTTAGCAGCAGCAACAGCAACACATATATAAGGAATCTATACAATGGTACTGAAGAACTTATTTACAGGTCAGCAATGGAGAAACAGACCTAGAGAAGAGACTTATGGACTTGGGGAGGGGGGAAGAAAGGGTGAGATGCATGGAAAGAGTAACACGGAAACTTACATTACCATATGTAAAATAGATAGCCAATGAGAATTTGCTGTATGACTCAGGAAACTCAAACAGGGGCTCTGTATTGACCTAGAGGTGTGGGATGGGGAGGAGATGGGAGGGAGGTTTTAAAGGGAGGGAATATATGTATACCTTTGGCTGATTCATGCTGAGGTTTAACAGAAAACAAATTTTGTAAAATAATCATCCTTCAATAAAAAAATTAATTTAAAAAAAGCATATGATGCTAGGAAGGAAATGGATCTATTCAAAAAATATAAAAGACACTGGAAATTGGAAAAAAAATAAAGAGTCAGACATGACTGAGTGACTAACCCTGTCATTTTCACACTTTCAAATCTTTCCTACAACTTTAGATGCCATTATTATCAGCTCTAGTACATGGACCTTGCCCCAAGTCATACAGTTAAGTGAGAACAAGAATTGGGATTTGATTATTAATGTTGTACTAATGAGTATGCATATATACAAACAAACCTCCTTTCCTACCCTACTTATAATCAAAGGTAAGAGCTAACCCGATCCAGGCTTTATTTTCTCCAAATACTCATTCCAGCAGCTTCAAAGACTCTCTTGAAGCTTTGCTGTAACTAGCAATCTCTGATTTTACTATAATTTGAAGGTGAAGTCTCTCAGTCGTGTCTGACTCTTTGTGACCCCATGGACTGTAGCCTACCAGGCTCCTCTGTCCATAGGATTTTCTAGGCAAGAGTACTGGAGTGGGTTGCCATTTCCTTCTCCAGGGGATCTTCCTGATCCAGGGATCGAACCCTGGTCTCCTGCATTGTAGGTAGATGCTTCACTGTCTGAGCCACCAGGGAAGAATACTGTAATTTAACCAATGCCAAATGAAATGATTTAGAGCTTAATAGAATTTATTTACCTATGATCTAGCCACCCACTTCTCTGTGCCACACACACACACACACACACACAAAGCAAAACACTAATTTTCCCATTACATCTGGTTTTCTCCTGTCAGGTTTTTATCACTCCTGAAGATTTTTCTTTTCTTTCTTTCCTTTTCTTTCTTTTTTTTTTTTTTTTGACAACGCTGAGTTTCTGTCTATTCACCATCCTTTCTGAAGGCATTCAATATCAAATACTAATGTTTCTCAGCCTTCAGAGAATAAGAAAGCTATACTGTGAAACCTTTGCTTCCTTAATAGTCCAATTCTTTGTTCAATATCTATTTCATCTGTTTTGTAGCATATACTATAAATAACTAGAGTTGGGAGTCTCCAGTAATTGAAAGAAAATTTTATCCAAGGTCAATGTATTTATGTAAAACAGAAGGCAGTTTGTATTCCTGAAATGAACACAGTTATTTATCTTGACATTTCCTGATTAAAATAGTAAACTCTGTATGGAATAAGGAAGTTCAAAAGTAGTCAAAAATTTTTACATGAAGTATCACTTAAAAAATATATAACCAGATAAGAGGGCTTCCAGATTACAGAACAGCATTTTTTATTTTCTCTGTTNCTTTTTTTTTTTTTTTTGACAACGCTGAGTTTCTGTCTATTCACCATCCTTTCTGAAGGCATTCAATATCAAATACTAATGTTTCTCAGCCTTCAGACTATAAGAAAGCTATACTGTGAAACCTTTGCTTCCTTAATAGTCCAATTCTTTGTTCAATATCTATTTCATCTGTTTTGTAGCATATACTATAAATAACTAGAGTTGGGAGTCTCCAGTAATTGAAAGAAAATTTTATCCAAGGTCAATGTATTTATGTAAAACAGAAGGCAGTTTGTATTCCTGAAATGAACACAGTTATTTATCTTGACATTTCCTGATTAAAATAGTAAACTCTGTATGGAATAAGGAAGTTCAAAAGTAGTCAAAAATTTTTACATGAAGTATCACTTAAAAAATATATAACCAGATAAGAGGGCTTCCAGATTACAGAACAGCATTTTTTATTTTCTCTGTTGAAATGTCAGTGTAAGTGATACCTCTATATCCCTTAGTGAGTCTCCAAAAAAAACAAACTATGCGTTCTCCTGTGAGTTTTGTTTTTTTTTTTTTTAATCCCCCTTTCACTTCATTTCTTCTTGTCCTCATTCAGAGGCTAATGAAACTGAGATTTCAGATGCCTCAATTTAAGTTCCCCTCCAAGACTCTGTATCTAATTGAGTGGTTTTAATTTCGTATGCTTTATGCTATGGAACACTCTAAGAATTGTGTAAGCTTCAGATCCTACCAAGCCTGCATTTGCCTCATCTAAATTCTAAATATTTCAGTGAACTTACAGGTACTGAATGTATATATCTACTCATACTTTCGTTTCCCCGGAACTGCATCCAGGGAAAACCCTTTGGTTTGACACATGGACATTAGGTACCTTGGCTACAAAAGCTTATTTCAACAGGAAATTGTCAAAGTATTTTTTTTTTTTTTACTTTATTTTACTTTACAATACTCTATTGGCTTTGCCATACATCGACATGAATCCACCACATATAAGTCAGAATAGGTGGTAAACATGAAATTTAGATCTAAATGTGTAGCAATGGGTGATTATATTAAAAATAAGCTAATGGTACAGATGGACCTATTTTGCAGGGCAGAGATAGAGAGACAGATGTAAGGAACAGAACTGTGGAGGGGGTGAATAGGGAGATTAGGACCGACATACATACACTGCCGTGTGTAAAACAGATAGGTAATGGGAGCTTGCTATATAGCACAGGAGCTCAGCTGAGCACTCTGTGATGACCTAGAGGGGTAGGATAGGGATGAGGGGAGGGAGGCCCATGAGGGAGGGGATACATGTATACCTCCAGCTGGTTCATGTTGTTAAACAGCATAAACTAACAACATTGTATAGCAATTATTTCCATTAAAAAAAATAATAAGGTAAATTTCTATTAAAAACCAAGTGGATGCTTCTGGCCCTAACTGGGCCACTGTAATTTTAAAACAACTAAGAAATTGGGGGATTTCACATAAAAATCCAAACATTAAGTTTCTTTCAAAAAATTAGAAGATCTAACAGAACTGGACAAAATTATGCTTTGGCCTGAACATGTTTCCTGTCCGCTCGTCTTNTATTTCCATTAAAAAAAATAATAAGGTAAATTTCTATTAAAAACCAAGTGGATGCTTCTGGCCCTAACTGGGCCACTGTAATTTTAAAACAACTAAGAAATTGGGGGATTTCACATAAAAATCCAAACATTAAGTTTCTTTCAAAAAATTAGAAGATCTAACAGAACTGGACAAAATTATGCTTTGGCCTGAACATGTTTCCTGTCCGCTCGTCTTCACTAATTTCTATTGCCTGGGTCTCATTTGCCACCCTCAAATGATACGAAAAATATCAAAGAGACACTATTAAGGAAAAAAAATCAGCTGACAGTATAGCATTCATCGTATACTTCCACGTTCATTTTAAATAACATACAAGATAAATTTTAAGATTAATGCAAACAATATGTTTTTATTATGGTATGCGGCTTTTAACACTCAGGGTGAAAAGTAGAGATACAATTTTAGATTTTTTTTTTTAATAAAAAACATTTCTTACCACATTTAAATACAACTTCAGTATCAACTGCTATGTTGATGATTTAGCCAAAAGGAGAACAAGGCAATAGTACATGCTCATATCCAGGGACTGGGGCACCAAAAATTTATTTTCCGGGCCAGAGCACAGATGGAAGAAGCACAGATTAAGCATTTAGAGTTGGCACTTTCTTCACAGCATTATGAGAAAAGAAAAACCACAATAGATGCCATTTCTGTCTAGCTGCCTCCAAACCTTTCTGGATCCCAAATAACATCCAATTAAAGCAACTTGTGTGGATTGTTTTAATATATATTCACAGCATGTGTCATTATGGCTCCTGGCTGCTATTAAAACAGTGGGCTAGCAACATGAATTAACAATAAGGCATGTGGTATATTATGGCTCCATAATGCCTAAAGCATTTAGCCAATGT
The DNA here is from genome assembly GCA_006410875.1 of Neotragus pygmaeus. Classification (NCBI taxonomy): domain Eukaryota; kingdom Metazoa; phylum Chordata; class Mammalia; order Artiodactyla; family Bovidae; genus Neotragus; species Neotragus pygmaeus. Next base: position 3,051,943 of record SJYV01018097.1, on the reverse strand, counting down.
CCTTGTTATTCTTAATGTACCCTCACAGCTCCCGAGAATAATGTAACTGTGAACTCAACTGGTCCCAAATGATAAATGGAAAGTAAAATATTTTGCAAATGTATTTTTGAGTAACCACTCCACCTACCTCTCTTCCTTTCTCATCCACTAACTCTGTGTATGTTACGATCAACAGACAGGTACGTTTTCTAAATCTTTTTTGCCTTGTTCTGGACAAACAGAAGAATTTTCTTTTTTTTGGAATATAGTTGTTTTACAATGTGTTAGTTTCCACCGTACAGCAAAGTGAATCAGCTGTATACATGCATATATCTCGTCTTCGGATTCCCTTCCCATATAGTCATTCACCTCTCATGTAGTTTGTGCTAGTACCCCATGTACCGATTATTTACTCATTTTTTTACACATATTTTTTACTCACATCTCACTGCTAATCAACAATACTTGTAAAATGATAGGTTTTCTGGGAACTATCAATATACATATATATATGTGTGTATGTATATAAATTTTTTCCCCAAATTACATTACAATTAAACTTTGGCTATTAAAACACACACATTCATGTTCACATAATTAGTTTTTCATCCAAAAGGATCTTTTCCTTGAGGAAACAGTTCATTACAAAAGAAGCGAGACCCTCTTCCTGGGGTTGGAGTTCCCTTCAGGCAGACATAACACAGCCGAGTTCNGGCTATTAAAACACACACATTCATGTTCACATAATTAGTTTTTCATCCAAAAGGATCTTTTCCTTGAGGAAACAGTTCATTACAAAAGAAGCGAGACCCTCTTCCTGGGGTTGGAGTTCCCTTCAGGCAGACATAACACAGCAGAGTTCCTTGGGGAGAGGCTGATGTTCACTAAGCCCTAGCTCTGTGGCAGGCCCTGGGCAAGCACTTTATTGAAATGACCCATTTGAGGAGGAAATTACCTGTTTTGCAGAAGAGGACTAGGTATGAAGAGCTTAAGTATTTGCTCAAGGTCATTGCTACGGGTAGAATGTCTGCCCTGCCTCCTAAATCCATGTGTTGAAGCCTTAACCCCCAATAGGACGGTACTTAGAAATGGGGCCACGAGGCCATAATCAGATTAAGTCGTGGTGCTCTCACGATGGGATCTGCGTTCTCATCACAAGAAGTGAAGAGCAGAGTGCTCACTCTCTGCCATGTGAGGACGTAGCAAGAAGGTGTCCATCTGCGAACCAGGAAGAGGGGCCTCACCAGGAGCCACCACGCTGATCTCAGGATGCCCAGCCTCCAGAACTGTGAGAAATAAATGTCTGTCCCTTAAGTCACCCAACCCATAGTATTTTATTACGGCAGCCCAAGCCAAGACAGTCACACAGCTAGCAAACAGCAAAAGTAGGGTTCAGATTCAGGTGTGCCAGGCACTGGGATCTATTCTCTGAGCTCTGTATTGTACAGTATCTATGCAGTGCGTAATCAACCTGTGCTTGGTTTCATAATAGAAACACATCTTTCCTGAGGTACTAATAGGAGAGTTTTCATTTACTAATGTAAAAGCTACACACACACAGCTGACTTCCCTTCATGACTTCTAAGCAACAAGCTTATTGCAACTCTATAAACTCAGAGCCCTCTTTTCACTATTCAATGATTTTAAGTGTTGCTAATCTAATCACTGTCTTTTATACTAACTTTTATTTTCATAATTACTGGCTGCCAAGGGCTTCTTCCAAAGCCCCCTGCTAAGTCTCCAACCCAGATAGTGGTGCACATCACTTTCTTGGCACCACTGGGAATTCTCTGAGAAATGACTGAACCATTGGATCTCCGTACCTAGGAAAGACCTCTGGTTCCTTGCTACCTCAGCAGCCCTTGGAGGAAAGCAGACCTCTCCACAGCTGAACTGCCTGCCCCCAGGTCTCCTCTCCTTGCTCTCAAATATCCTGGTAGTCCAGTGGTTAAGACTCCATGCTTCCAAGGGGGTGTGGGTTCCAACTGGTTGGTGAACTAGGATCTCACAATGCCACTCAGCATAGTCAATAAATAAATGTTTTTTTAAAACCAAAGTCCAGTTCTATACCTGCGCTTTGTCACCTTTTATCCTGATGCTTGCATGGCTGTCAAAACAACATGGTAAGCTGAGTAGCTTTTTTTTTTTTAACTTTTATTTTCTTTTATTTTCAGAACATTACATTTACTCATAAAAATATTATTAAAATGTACAACTTTTTCTTTTTTTTTTTTACGTGACCTTGCCTTTATTTTTTATTTTTTCTTTCTTTCTTTTTTTTTTTTTTTATACTTTATTTTACTTTACAATACTCTATTGGCTTTGCCATACGGATGAAACTGGAGCCTATTATACAGAGTGAAGTAAGCCAGAAAGAAAAACACCAATACAGTATACTGACACATATATATGGAATTTAGAAAGTTAGTAATGATGACCCTATATATGAGACAACAAGAGACACAGACATATAGAACGGACTTTTGGCCTCTGATGGAGAGGGAGAGGGTGGGATGATTTGGGAGAATGGCATTGAAGCATGTATACTATCATGTAAGAAACGAGGCCCCAGTCTATGTTCGATGCAGGATGCTTGGGCTGGTGCACGGGGATGATCCAACTTTTTCTTTTAAAAAATGTTTCATAAAGTGTGTGTGTGTGTGCACGTGTTCAGTCATGTTCAACTCTTTTGATTCCCAAGGATGGTAACCCGCCAGGCTCCTCTATCCATGGGATTTCCCAGGCAAGAATACTAGAGTGGGTTGCCATTTCCTTCTCCAGGGGGTTATGCTCTGTAGCTACAGGTAAGAAGATTTTGAAAAAATGAGAAACAGAGTCTGGGCTGGAAGGAAGCAAGAAAGGGAAACAACAGTTGTGACCAGAACCTAGAAATAACAGAGGGAGGAGCCGTCAGGAAGGGCACTCACAGGAGGGTGTGTATGCCTCTCGGGATCTGAATGAACAGTAGTCATCACGCTGCAGTCCTTTTTCCCTGACAAGTGCTGGCTTCTTCTGCGGACCCTCAGGTCTCAGCTCCTACCTAATACTGTCCTGGCCCTCCATGCGAATGTGAGCCTTTCTCTTCTTCAGCCAGGACATCTATCTATCTGATGCAGTAACTGAATCAGATCTAATTTGAAGAAAAATCAGTCCTCTCAATGCATTCACAAAAGGAAGCAGTTTATCTCAATAAACTAGCAGTTGGGAGGAGGAGAAAATGTCCAAGAGCTCAGAGGTATGCAGCAAATCAAAATCCTTCCCATTCATGGGAAGGAATAAAGCCAAAATAAGCTTTCTTCTCTGACTAAACCATATAACATAACACATAATAAAGAGAGGGGTCAGAGCAGTGAGCTGTGACCATGCGTGATATGGTGGGATTCCCAAACACTGCCCACCAGTTTCACAAAACTACACAGGCACCAGAAAATGACATTTACTCAGAGTCTAAATAAAATGAACATATTTGGCTGTTTCATGTATTAGTGGATTTTTTGCGGGGGCATACATTTCAAAACTCAAATACCTTAACCCTGCCTGTAAGTGAGACAGGGGTCCCTACAGGACCCCTGAAAATATTTTCATTACCCAAGTCTGAATAAGTGAGGAAATGAAAGTGTCTTGACTCTTGCCAGGTAGATAGTTTAATTCAGGAGTCTTACATTTTCCTTATTTGTATTTTCTGTTGAAATGTGAGGGCTGTCTGCAAATCTTATAGCATCCGCTTTTCAAGCTGCCTCTGTTCAGTGATTCCCTGGGAGAAGGAAGAATGTGACCTAAGTGAACTAATGTCAGGATCCCGCTTTCATATTTACAGTATTTATCCCCAACTGGGTTAACTATGGATCCTTATTCAAAAATATTCTTACAAAGCTCTTGAATAAAACAAGTATTATACAGCAATTAGTCCTCTGAGTTGGGGCCAGTCACTTATGGTCCTTGGGCTTAATTTATCTCATGTTGAGAATGAAGGAAGCTGACTCCCCACATGGCTTCCAACTTCAACAGTCTAGACAATGCTGAACTGACACTGGTTTTCTGCTGCTTTTGCTTTCTTTAGTTAGTCTTCTCTATTTTTGCCTCCTCTTCTTTTTTTTAATATTTATTACTTATTTGGCCGCCTTATATCTTAGTTGCAGCGCGCATGAAATTTAGTTGAGATATGTGGCGTCTAGTTCCCTGAGCAGGGATTGAAACTGGGCCCCCTACACTGACACCACAAAATCTTAGCCATTCAAATACAAGGGAAGTCCCTTTGCCTCCTCCTCTTGATCATTTTTTTTAAAACAGAATGGAAATGTTTTACAAATGATTTATTGAGTTTTAAGAACTATGATAATGGGGGAGATGGTTACAAGACAGAGAGCTGCCAATTTCTGTTGTTGTTTTTAATCATTTTTTTAATATTATAAATTCATTCTCTATAGCTCTTGACTTAAAGCACAAAGAGATGACAATATCACTCCAGACTGTGTTTCACAGTGGCAATAACAATAAGAGTACAAACTGTTCATTTTCAAACTCCCACTATGTGGCAGACCTTTACTGCTTACTGACTTCTTATTATGTCCCAGGATCTTGGGGATACAGCCCTAAAGACGGCCAGAGCCTGTGATGTTAGAGAAAGGACACTGTCCAGGAGATTAAGAAAATGAAGGAATAGGTGAGTTGGTAAGAATCCAAAAGTAGGGTTTTTTTGCTATATGATTAAGAACCTAAAGAACTCCTGCTGTCTTTACAAGTGGACTTATCCACCAAAAGACCAGGCTAATGAGGCTGAGAAAAAAAAAATCTATTAGATGAACTTACAAGAATTTCTATAAAAAGAATGAAGCACAATCAGACACTAAGTTGAACTCAAAACACTGTATTTTACTTAGATTTCAAAACTCACTGTCCAACACTTTAGCCAGTAGTCAAATGTGGCTATTTAAATTTAATTCAATTAAAATCAAATAATACTAACATTTTTCTTCGCAGTTCATGAGGCACATTTCAAGTTGCATATTAGCCACATGTGACTTGTGGCTACCATACTGGACATTACAGGTAATAGAAAACATCCATTGTGGCAGAAAGCCCTGTTGGGCAGTGCCGGCTTAAAATATAAAATGACATCATCAAGAGTCACATATTAAGAGGAAATATAACATCTTATTTAATATATTAAAAATGGGTATTGGAATCCACACAAATATCTAGAAATAAAACTGTTCACCTTTATCACTGTAAAATGATAGTATAATTTAATACTCTTAAAAAAATGTTAGATTATATTACTCTGCTGCAGATGTAGGACTTTTTTTCTTATTAAATTGCTCTCCTAGACTTATCACAGAAAAGAAAATCCAAGTAGCTTAAGACAAACAGGTAATGAGCATGCAAGCTCACTGTATTTGTGTTTTGAAAGAGACAACTGGTCTTGCAAGGAAAAGTTCAGTTCATAAAGGGAAATTCAATTTCTCTGGTCCCTGAGTTAATAGTCTTGTGAGAATAATGCCTTTTGGTCCCAAAGAATTCTAAAACTGTTTTGATAACCATTCTATTTTCAGTAGATACAGCCACAGACACTGCTCAGAAATAATCTTAGGAGATAGGGTCAAATATGCTAATGAAGGCCCTCTCCCATCTTTCCTCTGAGCCATTGTCCTCTGGAATTTGGGAGGAGAGAGTTTTCTCTTTACTGCCTTACTGTGAGGTAATAAAAAATACACCCACACCCACACATACAACAAGGTTATTTACCCATAATATTAGTATCTATCATCTAATTTTATTTAAACTTTTACAAAATTATAGCCAGCATACATATAACTTCAATGAATTTTTACAGTCTGAGCACTTCCATATAATCAACACTCAGAATCAGAAACAGAATATATTAGCTTGACCCCAAAGCCCACCTCATGGAGCCTTCCAGAGACCACTCCCTCAAGGGTAATCAATATCTTGACTTCCAACACCACTGATGGATTCTGATCATTTTCATATCTTATATGCATGGCACTCCTTTGTGTCTAGCTTCTGTCACTTGACAAGTGACAAGATTTTTGAGATGTAATTCAAATTTCTAATCATTTGATTTTAAATTATGGGGCTTCCCAGGTGGTATTAGCGGTAAAGAATCTGCCTGCCAATGTATGTAAGAGACATGGGTTCGATCCGTAAGAAATGACAACTCACTGCAGTATTCTTGCCTAGGAAATCCCATGGGCACAGGAGCCCAGCGGGCTACAGTCCACTGGGCCACAAAGTCAGACATGACTGAATGATTGAGCACAGCAATCCTGGGGTGGGCCAGATTTAGTTAAATAGAAGGCCTCAAAAGCAAGGTGAGGCTTCCAAGAGAAAGGAGATGAAAAAGAAGGAGGTGGGGAGAGACTTTTTCTGGAATAAATAATAATAAGCAATGATCATACATTAATTTATACTTGCTAATTATAGATGGCAAACCAATTCACAAGACCAGTGTCTGCAGAGCATTTTTTAGGGGGAACTAATATTTATTGACTATGCCAAAGCCTTTGACTGTGTGGATCACAATAAACTGTGGAAAATTCTGAAAGNGGGAGATAGCATCTGTTTTTTCTAATCTTTATTGGGTGCATGTCAGCAATTTCTTTCCCCAGAAATGCCCCCGGACTCCCCTCACCCTTATCTCACCCACTCGTTGTTATGTTGTCATTGATTCAGATCTCAGCTCTGTGTGGACTTAACTTCTTCCGTTTGGGTTTAATTTCCTTCTCAAAATTCGCCCTTTTCCTTGAGGGGCCGTGATTAGCTACAGTCTTCCAGTCTTTGTCTGACTATATCTTTATTTCATCCCTACTTTTGTTTGGTACCTTAGCCCTCTATAGATTCTAGATTAAAAGAATGGTCCTGGGGCATGTGGAAATATTCCGCCGTCTTCCAGCATCTTCTGCAGCCAGGGAACAGCTTTTTACCAGGCTAATTGTCGTCCTTTGCATAATCTGTCTTTTTCTCTCATTGTTTTTCTTCTCTTCCCTCTGTTGTCCTTTTCCTCTTTCACTTTCTCCTTCACTGTGCTTGAGTTTTTAAAAATTGTGTGTATGTGTGTGTGTGTTCTGTAGCTTCACCCTAGTCATCTTGGTTGGTATAGGTTTATTTTCCTCTGTTCTATTTGAGACTGATGCCTTCATATTTTCAAATATGAATCCTTAGCTATTCTCTCAAAACTTAAATGAAATGTTGGTCCTTCTTTTCTTTTATTTCTTGTATTTCTAATAGTTTCTACCACTTTATCTCTGGCTTCATAGTAGCTAATCTGTGTGTATCTATTTCCCAGTTACAAATTGTAGCAAACTATTTTACAATTCACATAGTCTGTCTTCAGTTTTGTTAATCTCCAGTTAAATTGTACATTGCATTTTAATCTTAATTATACAAATATTTTCTGATTTTTCTTAATGCTTAATATTTTCTTGGAGTTTTGGCTTTTTAGGGAAGGGTCTGTAATAAGTCACTTCAGATATTTCTTTTAGATGCTCTTTCAGATTGCTGTTCTATTCTGTAACATCTAATTCTCCATTTTGTTTTCTCATTCTCAAAAATGGTGGGTTGTTTCCTTATGTGTTTTAAAATTTTTAAATTTCTGATGAAGATTGTGAAAAGCTCTTTTGGCATGGATTTCAAGAACATCTCTTTCACGGCTGCTCTGTTTCTGCCAAGGACTCTGGGTATCACTGGCCCAGGACTATGTTTTTACATTAATTCCTGAATTTAGGCTTTTCTAAATTATATAGATAAATCTGTATCCCTCATCCATGTAAGACACAGGCTAGAGTTCCTATTTTTCTGGGGAGACTTTATTTCCCCACCCAGAGTCCAGCCAGAAACAAAAACATTCTCATAATATTGTGGTACTGATGGGTAGAGTTTTCTAGTCTTTTACCTGAGGAGGGAGCTCTATTAGAGTCCCATCTTAATGCAGGAATTTAAGTTCCCAACTCCATATCTCTATCAGGCACAAAGCCTAGTTGAGATCTAATACACAAGCTAAATGTTTACTTTAAAACCTGGTGCTGCAGCAGGGACCGCTGGCAGCATCTTGGAGGTCATTAGAAGCACAGAATCTCAGCATCAGCCAGATCTGTAGAGTCTGAATTTTCATTTTAACAAGATCCCAGGTGATTCATGTGCACATTAGAGTTTGAGAAGCACTGCCCTGGATCACCATGTCATATTATGCTTGTTCTTCCAATCTCTCCCCTAGAGAAGGGACAATGTTATTAGCTCATGTTTTCTGGTTTTGTTTTTAATTTTCTATTGCATTTTTGGGCAATGAGAATTTCATTCTTTCTTGGGAGCTCACCTACGCATTTAAGCACACTTTTGTTAAAACCTTCTTAGTCTGATGTATGGCCAGTCCTGGAAGGCCAATTCTACTCTGTTTCCAAAGTCCAGTGTTGAGTTTTTAGCAGCTTCCTATATCATCCCCTCTAGGGCTTCCCTGGTGGCTCAGTGACAAAGAATCCTTCTGCCAATGCAGGAGATGTGGGTTTGACCCCTGGGTCAGGAAGATCCCCTGGAGAAGGAAATGGCAACATACTTCAGTATTCTTGCCTGGAAAATCCCATGGACAGAGGAACCTGGTAGTTTACAGTCCATGTGGCTGCAAAAGAATCAGACATGACTTAGCAACTAAACAACAACAATACCAGCCCCTAGCTTGGTGCTTTTGTATGTAGACAGTCGATACTGTAGCTCTCAGGTTCAAATGATAGATTAGAACTAATCTCTTGAAAGTTGCATAGTTAAATGTATATTTTTTGCTTAGCTACCTTTCCTTGCATGGTGATTTATTTTTTACATACTAATGTTTTTGAAGAATTGACACAGTCCAAATTAGATTTGGACTGTGTCAATTCTTTGAATCAGTTCAAAGATTTGAAGAATCGTTACTTTTGAACTTGGTGTTGAAGAAGACTCTTGAGAGTTCCTTGGACTGCAAGGAGATCCAACCAGTCCATCCTAAAGGAAATCAGTCCTGAATATTCATTGGAAGGACTGATGCTGAAGCTGAAACTCCAATACTTTGGCCACCTGATGAGAACTGACTCATTTGAAAAGGCCCTGATGCTGGGAAAGACTGAAGGTGGGAGGAGAAGGGGACGACAGAGGATGAGATGGTTGGATGGCATCACTGACTCAGCGGACATGAGTTTGAGTAAATACCGGAAGTTGGTGATGGACAGGGAGGCCTGGCAAGCTGTAGCCCACATGGTCGCAAAGAGTCAGACACGACTGAGCGACTGAACTGAACTGAATGTTTTTGAGACAGGCTGGAACCGGGGACCCTTGACTGCAGTGCCTGCACCTGGACAAATGTCTCCTTCCAGAAACAGAATGCTCAGAAACTATAAAGGAATAAAAATAACTGTATGCATGCAAAGTTGGGGCAAATTATGAACAATAAGATACAAAAAGACCCAAATTCAACTGCCACTTCTGAAGCAAAAGCAGGGTACTGCCCATGATCCCTGCACACTGCACCACCAAGGTTGGCAGACCACCTAAGCCCCTCCTCTGGCTAGAGCCCCCCACCCAGCCCCCAGTCAGCCCATTTAAGGAACAAGCTCACCCTCTGCCTAGGGGAGTGAACAAAGGAATCTGTTACTTGTTTTCTCTCCCTCCTGAGACCCAATAAAGCCTTGCCTCAATTCCTCATCTGGCCTCTTATCAATTTCTATTGGTTAAAGAATCCAACAACCCAGGTTGGTAACACTTTGACCTATAACCTCCTCTGGTGCTGCTGTTTACTTTTTTTAGAGCTGGGCCTCAAGGCTAGGCCCGCTGTCTTGCTCCATGGAATTTCTGTAGTGAGATAGGAGGAAGCAGTTGTGCTTTCAGAGTCAGATACTGAACAACACAGCAGGGGCCAGTTTATCAGCAGACACCTCTCTGAGAGCCCCAGTTGGCCAGTGGGTTATCTCAGCCCATAACCAGTCTGCCTACACGTGCTGGCCGGGTAGTAAAAGCTGCGGCGGAGGCAGCTCTCTCCAGATTCATTAAAAAGCATTAGCTACGCACTCATTCAGGGCTTTCCTGGCGGCTCAGACAGTAAAGAATCTGCCTGCAATAAGAGAGACCCCGGTTCGATCCCTGGGTTGAGAAGATCCCGTGGGGACGGGGATGGCAACCCACTCTAGTATTCTTGCCTGGAAAATCCCATGGATGAAGGCGCCTAGTGGGCTACAGTCTGTGGGGTTGCAAAGAGTCAGACAGGACTGAGCGACTAACACGTTCCCTTTCATGCACTAGTCCATGGCACTGCAGGGTCTCACACCTCAGGGACACCTGAAGGGGAAGAGGAAGCAGCCCCTGACTTTGTGCAGCTAGTCACCATGCAGTGGTGAGGCGTCCATACCCAAAAGAACGAAAAGGAAAATCCCGAGATGTTACCTAAGCAAGTGCCTTCTGCAGAGGCCAGGGCTGTACAGAAATGCCGAGGGAACCTCAAGTAAGAGAATGAACTCCAGAGGACGGCTCAGGGTGACATCATTCATTCGCTTCCTTAAATCGCCACTAAATCCTTATCCCTGGCCTGCTTCTTCTTGGGGGCAAATCATTCTCCTTTGTTTCAGAGAGAAGTTAAGAGTGCCTCTGCCCTCCCCTGCCTGGGTAATCCATCACACCAACCACAGAGACCTTGGCTTTCTCACACCACTTGAGGGGCTCTGCTTGGCATAAAAAAACATATCTTCCCCACATGAAATGAGGAGGGATTTCTGCTTTCTTCCCACCTCCTGTAGGCTACATCTGGCCCACAGTCCCTGACCACTGCAGAGCTTTAATCCAAACGTGTGCATTGTTTTTTGAATGGCAAAAGACGGGG